>JAWPHD010019944.1:0-33646 GCA_037043455.1 Cyrtodaria siliqua | reverse complement strand
CCTTTCATACCCCATCCAACCCCTTCTCCAAGAAGGGAAAATGAGGTTGGCTGGGGTATGAAATAAAACCTTAATTTCGGCTAAAATGTTTGCATATTGTAAAATTAAAACATTGAATAGGTAATTTTAAACAGGTTTTCGCATTTTTTCCCCAGTAAAAATGTGTTAAACATGTTTCATTGTCGAAATTCCCGTTATAACATCCTGCTAATATATGCTTTCCCATCGCTTAAAGGAATTAAGGCGGAACAACGTAATGTTAATCTATTCATTTAATTTGTTGTCCATTTTAATTTCGTATATTTCAAGTTACTTTCTATTTTTCCCTTTCGTTATATTTTATTATTTCAGTTATATCTAATACAGTTTTATGTAAGCTAAGCATTATTCTAGAATATATAGTATTACCAAGAAAGTACAATCTATTTTTTTCTACACTAAGTAATTTAAAAATATTTAGTTCTCATACTTCCAGAATGTATATTGTGAATATTATACAATTATGGACTTTTCAGCTGTTATACATGATGTGATATGCACCAAAAAAATCATTATTGACCGAGGCGATAGCCGAGGTCAATAATGATTTTTTGGTGCATATCAACATCATGTATAACAGCTGAAAAGTCCATAACTGTTTTATTATATAACCCTCAATTTACAATTATATAAAACAGGTCAATATCAATTTTTTTTTTATATAAAACAGGTCAATATCAAAAAAACAGGTCAATATCAAAAAAACAGGTCAATATCGCTAGATATTTTTTCTAAAAAATTACTTTTTAGCCAATGAAAACGCGTCTATTTATAGGTTATATAATAAATTTAATTATTGCTGTTTAATATGCCATCAATTGTATACAGTTAATATCATACCTAGGAGAAGAACATCATAAGTATCTTACTTTCATTCTAATCCTTTTTCTTCTATTGTGTACAAATAATATGTTGTAAAAATCTTGTGAAATAAATATGTTTAAACCAACTCAGGTTTCTCTAAATCATATTAAAGTATGGCTATCTGCCCGTTACATTGCAATATTATTTATAGAAGAGCTATTTATTTTTAACATCCAAAAATACCTATTCTTCAGCTGATATGCTAGAAATTAATATATTTTGACGATTTAATATTTTGCCGCATATTTTTCAGTAAAAATGTTTTTAAACATGTTTTTTGTCTAAATATCCATTATAAAATCCTGCTAATATAAGTTATCTCATCGTTTAATGGAAATAAGGCGGGACCACGTAATGCATATTTCCAAATACATGTCTGTCTGCCTTTAGCATTATTAAATGATTAAAATTATTTTCATATTAACCGCAATTTCCTTCAGATCCTGACACGGACGGATGCATACATGAGGTTTGTGGGGAAAACAGTAGTAAGTCAACATTTGTACCATCTCAAGTATGCGTCTTTATCATCGTACTATTTTATGTATTACTCTCTCTCTCTCTCTCTCTCTCTCTCTGGAACTAGAACATATATTTGGAACAAAACAAATTTATTTGATACTATGGAGTGATAAATGCAATAACAAAATACTTAATGAAATACAATCGTAGCACTCTAATTGAAAACAAATATCGTAATTCTGTACTCCCATGTCCTATATGCACTATACTGAGATCAACGATAGGAAGTTCAAATATTCAAATATTTTTAATCAAAATTTCCAAATATTGAGGTTAACATGAAAGGATATTTATACTGTAACATTTAAAAATAACTACAGTACATCATTATGTCACGGTTATGGATACTTAACAGGTAGATTGATGTTGCATTGGCCGGCCGGCTAGCTCAGTCGGTAGAGCATCGGAACGGTAGTCCGAAGGTCCCGGGTTCGAGCCCCGATCAGGCTGCACATTTCTCTAGCCCTGTGACATTTGGCGTCCAATAAGTTGGTAATGAAGGAGGGTGGCATTTACCGGAAAACCATCATAAACGGTCAGCAGTGCGAACAATTAGTTTTGCCTCGTGTAGTCCGGGAAACTATACTTGAGGCCCTTCATGATGATATGGGTCACCAAGGACGTAATCCCACCTCCTATTTGGTGAAAGAAAGATTCTTCTGGCCAGGAATGGATGGTGACATTGCAAGCAAAATGCGTATGTGTGGAAGATGTACACGACAAAATACTCCACCAGTCAATGCAGCCGAATTGTTCAGCATAACATCAACGGCACCAATGGAGCTAGTCTGTATTGATTTCTTGTCGAAAGGAGGATTTGAAAATGTCTCCGTGATTACTGATCATTTCACACGATACGCCCAAGCAATTCCAACTAGGAATCAAACGGCGCGCACCACAGCCAGGGTCTTGTTTGACAATTTCTTTGTCCACTATGGTTTTCCCTCAAAACTCCACAACGACAGAGGACAAAACTTCGAGTCCAAGGTAATCAACAGACTATGCAGTCTGGCAAACATTAAAAAGACAAGGACAACACCATATCATCCGATGGGGAACGGACAAGTGGAGCGGTTCAATCAGACACTCGTACGGATGTTGGGAACTTTGGAACACGATAGAAAGGGTGACTGGAAGTCGTACATACCAGCATTGGTACATGCGTATAACGCGACTCGTCACGACAGTACCAGTTTTTCTCCTTTCTACCTTATGTTCGGCCGAGAGCCACGCCTGTCAATTGATGCGTTTCTCGGGCTCTCTCCAAACGAAGTTACGGGGAACACTCAGCCTGACTACATGAGGAAGCAAATGTCACTGGGCTAGAAAAATGTGCAGCAAGACCGGGGCTCGAACCCGGGACCTTCGGACTACCGTTCCGATGCTCTACCGACTGAGCTAGCCGGCCCGACAATGCAACATCAGTCTACCTGTTAGATATCCATAACTGTAACACACTCCCCCTACAGACTGAAATTCATCCTCGAATTTCCATGGGTACAGAGAATCATTTGCATGTTTCTCGAAGTTTACTCAATCACGGCCCCACGTTGGGCGCCAAATGTCACAGGGCTAGAAAAATGTGCAGCCAGACCGGAGCTCGAACCCGGGACCTTCGAACAACCGTTCCGATGCTCTACCGACTGAGCTAGCCGACCGGACATTGCAACATCAATCTACCTGTTAGATATCCATAACCGTGACACTAGGCATGTACACTTAAAGGCGCACTTGCTTGTGGTGTGGTAATAAATATAAAACAATTACAATGTGCATATATATTTATTTAGACCTATGACAATTACAATGGTTCCAAATATAAATGAATCATAGAATTCTTTCAACCGAGCTTTGTATACGCTTAAAGGCATATATACTCTTTTATGCTTACCGCCAACAGCTAGAGTATTAAATCTAATGTTATGGACGTGAGTCAGCTTTGAGATAATCGTTGCTTGCTTTTGACCAAATACAACTTCAAACTTGTAATTTTATTTTTGCTTGTTTGTGTGCTGCTTACCTTTAACCTAATCCTTGTACATCTGTGTATATGCATATACTTCATAACCTACTTCTTTATCACATCTCCTTATCATGTTACTTAAGACTTTTGTTGTTTCCCCATTGTTTTTGTTTCCTTTCGTTAGGGATGACACATGGGGACAGGGTACAGTATCCGCAGTATGGGTATGGAAACAACATATTTTGATATACCGGAAACACAAATGCGTTGATGTTGGTTAATGTACTATTTCTGTTATTACTATTAAGGATATCATAAAGACGATTAGCAATGGCATTGTGGCCTACATGAAATCGTTTCATATGAGATGTTACCTTCTAATACTGCTTAAACATTGGTCCTGATATCGATCTACAAAGAAGACTTGAGTCTCTTTGCCGTACTCTACCGTATCAAACGACAAAACGAGATATCACACGATTTCACACACTAGCAGTTTATGATAAAATGATATCCGTTAAGCCAGAAGCAAGTGGATAATATAACATTTTCAATTCCCTTAGTTATGATTTGTATTGTACAGTCACTGCAACATGGCTTACGATACTACTGATACTTGCGGGAGACGTACAACCGAACCCTGGTCCATTTACCTTATTAAATTCTAATTTGACGTCTCAATCGATTCACTAGGTCTTACAAGACATTTCTGTCCAGTATAATGTACAGAGCATTTTTCATAAGTGAATTTTACATACTAGTCTGTTTGGAAACTTGGCTCAACCAAACTACACTTGATACTGACCTTACGTTTGATTCCTTCTAAGCTCCTGAGAGAAAAGAACGCCGTCTAGATAGTCATGCCGGTGTAACGAAGAAAAGTGACCCCCATAGAATAACGACCCCACGGTCATTATTCTTTAGAAAAAGTGACCCCTTTTCTATAAAATACTGACCCCCGTTAAAAAATAATGACCCCCCTTGATGATATCTATAAAATATTGACCCCCATCTAGTCGATCACTAACTGAATATTAATTACTACAAGTGTTATTATTGCTAATACTTGTTGTTGTTGTTGCTGCTGCTGCTGCTGCTGTTGCTGCTGCTGCTGCTGCTGCTGCTGCTGCTGCTGCTGCTGCTGCTGCTGCTACTGCTGCTGCTGCTTTCGAAGAAGTAGTAGTACTTACAAATTTCATGAAGAAAATTTGTTTTCGTGTTACTCCAGGAAATTTGACAAAACCTTCAACCAGGAAGAGAACCTCACGTGCGCGTCCGCTTATAGCCCTTTTAAGATTTCCCCCACAATTGTGACCCTTGAGATGGCTGATAATATACAAAAAAGCTTTGTGAGAAGTCGAGCGAGCTCTTGTTCATCATATTGATATATTGGTGCAGTTATTTACCATGCTTTGCAAAATCCGTTAGCAATTCAAGAGTTCATTACGACAGTTTTTGTACCTATTGAGGTCAAATGTAATGACCCTTTGTTTTTGCCGCTGCGGTACGCTTCAAACGTTGAACAGCTATCTAAAATCAACAGAGTGACTGTAATTTGTTGCCTGAAAAAGAAAGCCACATGTGTTTGGGAAGCTCTCAAACTTCACTATTCTTTAAAATGTCACTATTCTTTAAAATATAATGACCGGGGGGTCATAATATTATGACCGGGGGTCACTATTCTCTAAAAAATAATGACCGGGGGTCACTATTCTTTAAAAAATAATGACCGGGGGTCGTTATTCTATGGGGTCACAATTCTTCGCGAGGGGTCATTTTACTTCGCGTGTGGGGTCATAATATTATGACCCGGGTGGGGGGGGGGGGGGGGGGGGGGGGGTCACTATTTTTTAAAGAATAATGACCGGGGGGGGGGGGTGGGGGTCGTTATTCTATGGGGGTCACTTTACTTCGTTACACCGGCGTTATGACCTATATAAAAGATTCTATTTATTACAAACCAAGGCATGACCTTAAACCGATGGGAATTGAATGTGTATGGGCTGAAATCTTTATGAAACAGAAACACATTTTCTTCGGGTTGTTTTACAGACCACCAAATGCAGACAGCGTTCATAATTCCACTATTGAAAATTCAATACACATCAATGCAGTCGATACAAACATTAACGACATAATTATTACCGGTGATTTTAATTTTAATCTTAATACTGTTTGCTCCTGTCGGCAAATAACGTCAATTTGTGAACAGTTCTCATTAAACCAATGCATAAATGAACCAACTCATTTCACAGAAAATTCATCTTCATCAATCGACATCATTTTGGTTAATAATAAAGACAATGTATTGTTAAGCTTTGCAGGGGACCCCTTTTAAAACAAGATGGAGATCAGAATGTATCGTACGATACAAATATTTTTATCTTCGGTGCGGTACATAATTATGTTAAAAACTTAAAACATTTTAACTAGAAGATCGATTTGTTCTTTTGTTGAATTCCCAATTCCACTACACCCACATTCGCCTGTGTCGCCCCAAATACTCAATTTTTAAAAAAATAAATACAATGGAGATTTCTAAATATATATTAACAAAATTAAATTTATTTACACATTACGTGTCCGTAATACCCCATCCAACCCCTTCTTCAAGAAGCGAAAATGGGGTTGGCTGGGGTATGAAATAAAACCTTTATTTCGTATATTTCAAGTTACTTTTATATTTTTCCCTTTCGTTACCTTTTATTATTTCAGTTATATCTAATACGTTTTTATGTAAGCTAAGCTTTATTCTAGAATATATATCAAGAACTTATAAACTTTTTTTTTCTACACTAAGTAATTTAGAAATATTTAGTTCTCATACTTCCAGAATGTATATTGTGAAAATATTGAATTATTGCTGTTTACTAGGCCATCAATTGTATACAATTAATATTATACCTAGGAGAAGAACATCATAATTATCTTACTTTCGTTCTAATCCTTTTTCTTCTATTGTGTACAAATAATATGTTGTAAAAAGCTTGTGAAATAAAATATGTTTAAACCAACTCAGGTTTCTCTAAATCATATTAAAATATGGCTGCCCGTTACACTGCACTATTATTTATAGAATAGATATTTATTTTAACATCGAACAATACCTATTCTTCAGCTAATTTTCCAGTTATGCTAGAAATTAATATATTTTGACGATTTAATATTTATTTGTGTTATTACACAAGCTATATTGGTGATTTAAAAAGAGTCTAGAAAAACCAAACCATAGCACCCAAACGCAATGCACCATAGTTCCGCAATGAGCAACATTAAAACATATTACAGTGTGCATTCGCAACATCTCGTACACTCCTTCGCCGCATTCGAAGGTTTCCATATTGGTTACGTCATCGCGCCTTAGATTCCCGCCCAAACAAATTTGCATTCAAAATCAAAGTAATCATGTAAATTTTGCAATGTCATTCAGCCGATTGCTCCATCAATAGTTTATTTACATGAAAGCAATGATAAAACCTTCATCTGCATTGTAAAAAACAAACTTTCAACTCAGCGTATACATCAAAACGTGTAGCTAGCGGCCATAGTGTGTACATAGCAACAGTGCACTATTTTCTGTGCCGTTGCCGAAGAATGACAGAAATGGCAGAGCGTTCACGATTGTGCAGCGTGATCATCAAAGTCGTTTATATTTTAGCTGTTCATCTGAAACATTGTTGGCTGAACACCAATCGTTCACGCTCGGCCAATTCCGTCATGGATATCATTATCAATTCTGACATGGTGGATTGTACTGCATCACTGTCTACAACTACAACACCGGCTACTGTAACGACGACTGCCGCCTCTAACACTGGAGGAAACCATATTCCGCCCACAATCCCGCCAGACAGGGCGCCAACGTTTAATGAACCAGCGCCTATAGCGTCTGTAGAAACAACGCCCATAGAGGCTGCTGCTGTCATCACACAGACACCGACGGATGGAAGCACAGCGCCGCCGACAGGTGAGACACACATGCTTGTGATAATCCATATAAGAGTACTTCAGATAAAGTGTAAAAGAAAATTGCCGAACCTTATCAGAAAAACAAACAAATTCAGACTCGGTAAGTTGAGCCTGTTCCATGATAGTCTTAACTACTCATTATAGGCATGGAATGAACATGAAATGCGATGAGGTTGAATGTACTGTCAGAGCACTGCGACAGCTACCTCATAGGCCATACTGCGACAGCTACCTCATAGGTCATACTGTGACATCTACCTCATAGGCCATACTGTAACAGCTACCTCATAGGTCATACTGCGACAGCTACCTCATAGGTCATACTGCGACAGCTACCTCATATGTCATACTGTGACATCTACCTCATAGGCCATACTGTAACAGCTACCTCATAGGTCATACTGCGACAGCTACCTCATAGGTCATACTGCGACAGCTACCTCATAGGTCATACTGCGACAGCTACCTCATAGGCCATACTGCGACAGCTACCTCATAGGTCATACTGCGACAGCTACCTCATAAACCATACTGCGACAGCTACCTCATATGTCATACTGTGACATCTACCTCATAGGCCATACTGTAACAGCTACCTCATAGGTCATACTGCGACAGCTACCTCATAGGTCATACTGCGACAGCTACCTCATAGGTCATACTGCGACAGCTACCTCATAGGCCATACTGCGACAGCTACCTCATAGGTCATACTGTGACATCTACCTCATAGGCCATACTGTAACAGCTACCTCATAGGTCATACTGCGACAGCTACCTCATAGGTCATACTGCGACAGCTACCTCATAAGCCATACTGCGACAGCTACCTCATATGTCATACTGCGTAAGCAGCTACCTTATAGGTCATACTGCGTCAGCAGCTACCTTATAGGCCATACTGCGACAGCTACCTAATAGGTCATACTGCGACAGTTACCTCATAGGTCATACTGCGACATCTACCACATAGGTCATACTTTGCCATCTACCTCATAGGCCATACTGCGACAGCTACCTCATATGTCATACTGCAAAATCTACCTAATAGGCCATTTTGCGACATCTGTTAGGGAGGGGCTGTTAGGGTACACGGTGTTGAATTGTATGCGCATTTATTTTCATGACTTGATCTTGTCTCTTTTTCTTACCATTTATTTCTCTTCGTTTTCCTCAAAAACAACTTTCTTAAAATAGCAGACTTGAATATGTAGCTTCTTAACGTTCTCATTTTTGTGCTCATCTATACTCAGCTACCATTCTGATTCCTCATCCTTGATTATTTTATTCTGCTTCATTTTCTTACTTTTCATGTCTAAAATGTTTATGTTACTTAGTCATACCAAAATGTGACTTCTCTGATAAGATAATCTTATTCCAAACTTACAGGGCTTTCTGAAAA
This sequence comes from Cyrtodaria siliqua, assembly GCA_037043455.1. Classification (NCBI taxonomy): domain Eukaryota; kingdom Metazoa; phylum Mollusca; class Bivalvia; order Adapedonta; family Hiatellidae; genus Cyrtodaria; species Cyrtodaria siliqua. The sequence goes on along the minus strand of JAWPHD010019944.1, from coordinate 24,887 downwards.
GAGTTATTAAATATCCCCAGGATTTTTTTGGATAAAGATATTTCGATTCCAAATCCCGGAGACTTTTGAAAAGAGTTATTGTGCAATCTATTCCAGAACTCTTTTGATAAAGATACTTCTATTTTAAATCCCGGAGACTTCTTGAGAGTTATTATGTAATATATTACAAAACTCCCAGTAAAGATAATCTTATTCCAAACTCTTTTGAAAAGAGTTATTGTGCAATCTATTTGATAATAATTTCAGAACTCCGAGGAAAGATAATTTAGTTCAAAATCCCAGAGACTTTTGAAAAGAGTTATTGCATTAGATATTCCCGGGAATTTTGAAAAGAGTTATTGTATTAAATGTTCTAGGACTATTGTGATAAAGATAATCTTGTTCCAAATCCCGGAGACTTTTGAAAAGAGTTCTGGAATTAAATATCTACAAACTTCCAGAACTTTTGAAAAGAGTTATTTTATTAAATATCTCCAAGATCCCAGGAAAGATAATCTTATTCCGGACTTTCAGGACTTTTGAATAGAGTTATCTTGTGATCTATTCCAGAACTCCCGGGAAATATATTCTTGGTTCCAAATCCCGGAGACCTTTGGAAAGAGTTATCGTGCAATCTGTATCAGAACTCCCAGGAAAGATAATCTTAGTTCCAAATCCCGGAGACTTTTGAAAAAAGATAATCTTGTTCCGAATCCCGGAGGCTTTTGAAAAGAGTTATTGCGCAATCTATTCCAGAGCTCCCAGAAAAGATAATCTTGTTCAAAAGTCCGGAGACTTCTGAAAAGAGTTATTGCGTAACATATTCCAGAACTCTTTTGATAAAGATAATCCTATTCCAAACTTCCAGATATTTTAAAAAGAGTTATTGTGCAATTTATTCCAAAACTCTTTGAAAAGTTATTGTGTAACGAATCCCGTAAAGAGTTATTGTAATACATGTTTCAAAACCCCCTTGTTCTAAATCCTGGAGACTTTTGAAAAGAGTTATTGAGCATTCTATTCAAGAACTCCCAGAAAAGATTATTCAATTCCTAATTCCGTAGACTTCTGAAAAGAGTTATTGTATTGAATATCTCCAGATTCTTTTGTAAAGATAATCTTATTCCAAACTTCCAGGACTTTTTGAAAATAGTTATTGTGTAACATATTCCAGAACTCCTCGGGGAGATAATCCTGGTTCCAAAATCCGCAGGACTTTTGAAAGGAGCTATCGTGCAATCTATTCTAGAACTCTCAGGAAAGATAATCTTAGTTCCAAATCCCGGAGACTTCTGAAAAGAGTTATTGTATTAAATATCCTAAATCTTTTGAAAAGTGTTGTGTACTTTATCTTAGAACTCCAAGGAAAGAAAATATTTTTCAAAACTCTCGGGACTTTTTGTGTAATAAGTTCTAGAACTCTACGAAAAGATAACATTATTCCAAATCCCGGAGACTTTTGAAAAAGAGTTATTGTATTAAATATCTCAAAACTCTTTAAAAAGATAATCCAATTTTAAATCCCGGAGACTTCCGAAAAGAGTTATTGTGCAATCTATTCCAGAACTCTTTTGAAACGAGTTATTGTATTAAATATCTCAAAACTCTTTAAAAAGATAATCCAATTTTAAATCCCGGAGACTTCCGAAAAGAGTTATTGTGCAATCTATTCCAGAACTCTTTTGAAAAGAGTTATTGTATTAAATATCTCAAAACTCTTTAAAAAGATAATCCAATTTTAAATCCCGGAGACTTCCGAAAAGAGTTATTGTGCAATCTATTCCAGAACTCTTTTGAAAAGAGTTATTGTATTAAATATCTCAAAACTCTTTAAAAAGATAATCCAATTTTAAATCCCGGAGACTTCCGAAAAGAGTTATTGTGCAATCTATTCCAGAACTCTTTTGAAAAGAGTTATTGTATTAAATATCTCAAAACTCTTTAAAAAGATAATCCAATTTTAAATCCCGGAGACTTCCGAAAAGAGTTATTGTGCAATCTATTCCAGAACTCTTTTGAAAAGAGTTATTGTATTAAATATCTCAAAACTCTTTAAAAAGATAATCCAATTTTAAGTCCCGGAGACTTCCGAAAAGAGTTATTGTGCAATCTATTCCAGAACTCTTTTGAAAAGAGTTATTGTATTAAATATCTCAAAACTCTTTAAAAAGATAATCCAATTTTAAATCCCGGAGACTTCCGAAAAGAGTTATTGTGCAATCTATTCCAGAACTCTTTTGAAAAGAGTTATTGTATTAAATATCCCAAAACTCTTTAAAAAGATAATCCAATTTTAAATCCCGGAGACTTCCGAAAAGAGTTATTGTGCAATCTATTCCAGAACTCTTTTGAAAAGAGTTATTGTATTAAATATCTCAAAACTCTTTAAAAAGATAATCCAATTTTAAATCCCGGAGACTTCCGAAAAGAGTTATTGTGCAATCTATTCCAGAACTCTTTTGAAAAGAGTTATTGTATTAAATATCTCAAAACTCTTTAAAAAGATAATCCAATTTCAAATCCCGGAGACTTCCGAAAAGAGTTATTGTGCAATCTATTCCAGAACTCTTTTGAAAAGAGTTATTGTATTAAATATCTCAAAACTCTTTAAAAAGATAATCCAATTTTAAATCCCGGAGACTTCCGAAAAGAGTTATTGTGCAATCTATTCCAGAACTCTTTTGAAAAGAGTTATTGTATTAAATATCTCAAAACTCTTTAAAAAAATAATCCAATTTTAAATCCCGGAGACTTCCGAAAAGAGTTATTGTGCAATCTATTCCAGAACTCTTTTGAAAAGAGTTATTGTATTAAATATCTCAAAACTCTTTAAAAAGATAATCCAATTTTAAATCCCGGAGACTTCCGAAAAGAGTTATTGTGCAATCTATTCCAGAACTCTTTTGAAAAGAGTTATTGTATTAAATATCTCAAAACTCTTTAAAAAGATAATCCAATTTTAAATCCCGGAGACTTCCGAAAAGAGTTATTGTGCAATCTATTCCAGAACTCTTTTGAAAAGAGTTATTGTATTAAATATCTCAAAACTCTTTAAAAAGATAATCCAATTTTAAATCCCGGAGACTTCCGAAAAGAGTTATTGTGCAATCTATTCCAGAACTCTTTTGAAAAGAGTTATTGTATTAAATATCTCAAAACTCTTTAAAAAAATAATCCAATTTTAAATCCCGGAGACTTCCGAAAAGAGTTATTGTGCAATCTATTCCAGAACTCTTTTGAAAAGAGTTATTGTATTAAATATCTCAAAACTCTTTAAAAAGATAATCCAATTTTAAATCCCGGAGACTTCCGAAAAGAGTTATTGTGCAATCTATTCCAGAACTCTTTTGAAAAGAGTTATTGTATTAAATATCTCAAAACTCTTTAAAAAGATAATCCAATTTTAAATCCCGGAGACTTCCGAAAAAAGTTATTGTGCAATCTATTCCAGAACTCTTTTGAAAAGAGTTATTGTATTAAATATCTCAAAACTCTTTAAAAAGATAATCCAATTTTAAATCCCGCAGACTTCCGAAAAGAGTTATTGTGCAATCTATTCCAGAACTCTTTTGAAAAGAGTTATTGTATTAAATATCCCAAAACTTTTTTGATAACGATAATACTATTTCAGACCCTTGAGACTTTTGAAAAGAGTTATTGTATTAAATATCCCCAGGACTTTGGAAAAGAGTTATTGTATTAAATATTCCAGAACTCTTCTCATAAAGATAATAGTTCTGAGTCAGGGAGACTTTTGAAAAGAGTTATTGTGTAATCTATTCCAAAACTCCCAGGAAAGATAATTTCATTCCAGATCCCGGAGAGTTTTGAAAAGTGTTATTGTGTTAAATATCCCAAAATTCTTCTGATAAAGATAACCCTATACTAAACCCGGAGACTTTTGAAAAAGAGTTATTGTATTAAATATCTCAAAACTCTTTAAAAAGATAATCCAATTTTAAATCCCGGAGACTTCCGAAAAGAGTTATTGTGCAATCTATTCCAGAACTCTTTTGAAACGAGTTATTGTATTAAATATCTCAAAACTCTTTAAAAAGATAATCCAATTTTAAATCCCGGAGACTTCCGAAAAGAGTTATTGTGCAATCTATTCCAGAACTCTTTTGAAAAGAGTTATTGTATTAAATATCTCAAAACTCTTTAAAAAGATAATCCAATTTTAAATCCCGGAGACTTCCGAAAAGAGTTATTGTGCAATCTATTCCAGAACTCTTTTGAAAAGAGTTATTGTATTAAATATCCCAAAACTCTTTAAAAAGATAATCCAATTTTAAATCCCGGAGACTTCCGAAAAGAGTTATTGTGCAATCTATTCCAGAACTCTTTTGAAAAGAGTTATTGTATTAAATATCTCAAAACTCTTTAAAAAGATAATCCAATTTTAAATCCCGGAGACTTCCGAAAAGAGTTATTGTGCAATCTATTCCAGAACTCTTTTGAAAAGAGTTATTGTATTAAATATCTCAAAACTCTTTAAAAAGATAATCCAATTTTAAATCCCGGAGACTTCCGAAAAGAGTTATTGTGCAATCTATTCCAGAACTCTTTTGAAAAGAGTTATTGTATTAAATATCTCAAAACTCTTTAAAAAGATTATCCAATTTTAAATCCCGGAGACTTCCGAAAAGAGTTATTGTGCAATCTATTCCAGAACTCTTTTGAAAAGAGTTATTGTATTAAATATCTCAAAACTCTTTAAAAAGATAATCCAATTTCAAATCCCGGAGACTTCCGAAAAGAGTTATATTGCAATCTATTCCAGAACTCTTTTGAAAAGAGTTATTGTATTAAATATCTCAAAACTCTTTAAAAAGATAATCCAATTTTAAATCCCGGAGACTTCCGAAAAGAGTTATTGTGCAATCTATTCCAGAACTCTTTTGAAAAGAGTTATTGTATTAAATATCTCAAAACTCTTTAAAAAGATAATCCAATTTTAAATCCCGGAGACTTCCGAAAAGAGTTATTGTGCAATCTATTCCAGAACTCTTTTGAAAAGAGTTATTGTATTAAATATCTCAAAACTCTTTAAAAAGATAATCCAATTTTAAATCCCGGAGACTTCCGAAAAGAGTTATTGTGCAATCTATTCCAGAACTCTTTTGAAAAGAGTTATTGTATTAAATATCTCAAAACTCTTTAAAAAGATAATCCAATTTTAAATCCCGGAGACTTCCGAAAAGAGTTATTGTGCAATCTATTCCAGAACTCTTTTGAAAAGAGTTATTGTATTAAATATCTCAAAACTCTTTAAAAAGATAATCCAATTTTAAATCCCGGAGACTTCCGAAAAGAGTTATTGTGCAATCTATTCCAGAACTCTTTTGAAAAGAGTTATTGTATTAAATATCTCAAAACTCTTTAAAAAGATAATCCAATTTTAAATCCCGGAGACTTCCGAAAAGAGTTATTGTGCAATCTATTCCAGAACTCTTTTGAAAAGAGTTATTGTATTAAATATCTCAAAACTCTTTAAAAAGATAATCCAATTTTAAATCCCGTAGACTTCCGAAAAGAGTTATTGTGCAATCTATTCCAGAACTCTTTTGAAAAGAGTTATTGTATTAAATATCTCAAAACTCTTTAAAAAGATAATCCAATTTTAAATCCCGGAGACTTCCGAAAAGAGTTATTGTGCAATCTATTCCAGAACTCTTTTGAAAAGAGTTATTGTATTAAATATCTCAAAACTCTTTAAAAAGATAATCCAATTTTAAATCCCGGAGACTTCCGAAAAGAGTTATTGTGCAATCTATTCCAGAACTCTTTTGAAAAGAGTTATTGTATTAAATATCTCAAAACTCTTTAAAAAGATAATCCAATTTTAAATCCCGGAGACTTTCGAAAAGAGTTATTGTGCAATCTATTCCAGAACTCTTTTGAAAAGAGTTATTGTATTAAATATCTCAAAACTCTTTAAAAAGATAATCCAATTTTAAATCCCGGAGACTTCCGAAAAGAGTTATTGTGCAATCTATTCCAGAACTCTTTTGAAAAGAGTTATTGTATTAAATATCTCAAAACTCTTTAAAAAGATAATCCAATTTTAAATCCCGGAGACTTCCGAAAAGAGTTATTGTGCAATCTATTCCAGAACTCTTTTGAAAAGAGTTATTGTATTAAATATCTCAAAACTCTTTAAAAAGATAATCCAATTTTAAATCCCGGAGACTTCCGAAAAGAGTTATTGTGCAATCTATTCCAGAACTCTTTTGAAAAGAGTTATTGTATTAAATATCTCAAAACTCTTTAAAAAGATAATCCAATTTTAAATCCCGCAGACTTCCGAAAAGAGTTATTGTGCAATCTATTCCAGAACTCTTTTGAAAAGAGTTATTGTATTAAATATCCCAAAACTTTTTTGATAACGATAATACTATTTCAGACCCTTGAGACTTTTGAAAAGAGTTATTGTATTTAATATCCCCAGGACTTTGGAAAAGAGTTATTGTATTAAATATTCCAGAACTCTTCTGATAAAGATAATAGTTCTGAGTCAGGGAGACTTTTGAAAATAGTTATTGTGTAATCTATTCCAAAACTCCCAGGAAAGATAATTTCATTCCAGATCCCGGAGAGTTTTGAAAAGTGTTATTGTGTTAAATATCCCAAAATTCTTCTGATAAAGATAACCCTATTCTAAACCCGGAGACTTTTGAAAAGTGTTGTTGTGTTAAATATCCCAAAATTCTTCTGATAAAGATAACCCTATTCTAAACCCGGAGACTTTCGAAAAGATTTATTGTATTACGTATCCCAAAACTCTTTCGAAAACATTAATCCAAATCCTCAAAAGTTATTGTATTAAACATCCCAAAACTCTTTTGATAAAGATAATCCTATTCAAAATCCCGAGGACTTCTGAAAAGAGTTATTGTATAACATATTCCAGAATTCCTCGAAAACATAATTCTATTCCAAATCCCGGAGATCTTTGAAAAGAGTTATCGTGCAAATAATTATTAAATTAAACTCCCCGAAAAGATAATCCTATTCTAAATACCAGCGACTTTTGAAAACAGTTATTATGTAATATATTCCAGAGCTCTTTGAAAAGATAATTCTATTCCAAATCCCGGAAACTTTTGAAAAGACTTATTGTATTAAATATCCCCAGGATTTTTGAAAAGAGTTATTGTATTAAATATTCCAGAACTCTTTTGATAAAGATAATCATATACAAAATCCCGTAGACTTTTGAAAAGAGTTATTATGTAATATATTCCAGAACTCTTTTGAAAGATATTTCTATTCCAAATCCCTTAGACTTTTGAAAATAGTTATTGTGTGTTCTAATCCATAACTCCTTGAAAATATAATTCTATTTCAAATCCCGGAGATTTTTTAGAAGAGTTATTGTGTGTTCTGTTCCAGAATACTTTGAAAAGATAACATTGCTCTAAACTTACAGGGCTTTTGAAAAGGGTTATTTGTATTAAATATTCCAGAACTCCCAGGAAAGATAACATTATTTCAATTTCCGGAGACTTTCGAAAAGAGTTATTGTGTATTATATTCCAGAACTCTGAAAAGATGATCTAAGTTCCAAATCCGCAGGGCTTTCGAGAAGAGTTATTGTGTCATCTATTTCAGAACTCCCAGGACAAATAATCCTATTCCAAGCTTTCAGAACTTTTGAAAAGTGTTCTTGTGTAATCTATTGCAGAACTCTTCGAAAAGATAACATTATTCCAAATCCCGGAGACTTTTGAAAAGAGTTATTGTATTAACTATCCCAAAACTCTTTGAAAAGATAGTTCGATTCTAAAACCCAGATACTTCTGAAAAAAGTTATTGTGTAATCTATTCCAGACCTCCCAGGAAAGATAAATTTAGTTCCAAACTCCCGGAGACTTCTTGAGAGTTATTGTATAACATATTACAAAACTCTCTGGAAAGCTAATCTTCTTACAAAGATAACATTATTCTAAACTTCCAGGACTTTTGAAAAGAGTTGTTGTGTGATATATTCCAGACCTCCCAGGAAAGATAATCTTAGTTTCAAAATCCCGGAGACTTCTTAAGGGTTATTGTATAATATATTACAAAACTCTCTAAAAATATAATCTTATTCCAAACTCCAGGAGACTTTTGAATAATCCTTTTCCAAATCCCGGAGAGTTCTGAAAAGAGTTCTTGTATTAAATGTTCCCAGGACTTTTGAAAAGAGTTATTGTATTAAATGTTCCAGAACTCTTTTTGATAAAAATAACATTATTCCAAAGCCCGGAAACTTTTGGAAAGAGTTATTGTATTAAATATTCCAGAACTCGCCCAAAAGATAACATTATTCCAAATCCCCGAGACTTTTGAAAAAGGAGTTAATATATCCCAAAACTCTTTGAAAAGGTAATCCTATTCAGAATCCCGGAGACTTTTGAAAAAATGTTAATTTATCCCAAATCTCTTTGAAAAGATAATCCTATTCAGAAGCCCGGAGAATTTTGAAAAGTTATTGTATTAAATATCTCACAACTCTTTGAAAAGGTAATCCTATTCAGAATCCCGGAGACTTTTGACCTTGTCTCCGGGATTTGGAACTAAGATTATATTTCCTGGGAGTTCTGGAATAAATTGCACGATGACTCTTTTCAAAGTCTCCGGGATTTGGAACCTAGATTATCTTTCCCGGGAGTTCCGGAATAGGTCACACGATAACTCTTTTCAAAAGTCCTGAAAGTCCGGAATAAGATTAACTTTCCTGGTTGCTTGGAGATATTTCATAAAAATAACTCTTTTCAAAAGTTCTGGAAGTTTGGAGATATTTAATACAATAACTCTTTTCAAAAGTCTCCGGGAGTTTGTAATAAGATTATCTTTACTGGGAGTTCTGGAATAGATTGCACAATAACTCTTTTCAAAAGTTCTGAGAGTTTGTAATAAGATTATCTTTACTGGGAGTTCTGGAATAGATTGCACAATAACTCTTTTCAAAAGTTCTGGGAGTTTGGAATAAGATTATCCTTCCAGGGAGTTCTGGAATAGATTGCACAATAACTGTTTTCAAAAGTTCTGGGAGTTTGGAATAAGATTATCTTTCCTGTGAGTTCTGGAATAGATTGCACAATAACTCTTTTCAAAAGTTCATGGAGTTTCCAATAAGATTATCTTTACTGGGAGTTTTGTAATATATTACTCAATAACTCTCAAGAAGTCTCCGGAATTTAAAATAGGATTATCTTTATCAAAAGAGTTCTGGAATAGATTGCACAATAACTCTTTTCAGAAGTCTCCGGGATGAACTAAGATTATATTTTCGGGAAGTTATGGAATAGATTGCGCAATTACTCTTTTCAGAAGTCTCTGGGATTTGGAACAAGATTAAAAATGTCCTGGGGATATTTAACACAATAACTCTTTTCGGAAATCTCTGGGATTTGGAATCGAAATATCTTTATCAAAAAAATCCTGGGGATATTTAATACATTAACACTTTTCAGAAAGTCCTGGAAGCTTGGAATAAGATTATCTTTTTCGAGAGTTGTGTCATAGATTGCACAATAACTCTTTTCAAAAGTCCTGGAAGTTTGGAATAAGATTATATTTTCAAAAGTGTCTGTAGATATTCAATACAATAACTCTTTTCAGAAGTCTCCGGGATTTGAAACTAAGATTATCTCTATCAAAAGAGTTCTAGAATATTTAATACAATAACTCTTTCCTGGGATTCTGGAATAGATTGCACAATAACTCTTTTCAGAAGTCTCCTGGATTTGGAACCAAGATTATCTTTTCGGGGAGTTCTGGAATAGATTGCACAATAACTTTTTTCAATAAGTGCCGGGGGTTTTCAAATATTCAATACTCTTTTCAGAAAGTCCTGGGAGTTTGGAATAAGATTATCTTTCCCGGGAATTCTGGAATAGTTTACACAATAACTCTTTTCAAAAGTCCTTTGGATATATAATACAATAACTTCTTTTAAAAAGTCCTGAGAGTTTGGAATAATATTATCTTTCCCGGGAGCCCTGGCATAGATTACACAATACCTCTTTTCAAACGTCCCCGGCATTTGGAATCGAAATATCTTTATCAAAAGAGTTCTGGAATATTTAATACAATAACTGTTTTCAGAAGTCTCCGGGCTTCAAAACTAAGATTATCTTGTCAGAGTTCTGGAATATTTAATACAATAAAGCGCGTTAAAGATATGAACATTTAATATATTACTGTATTAATAATGAAACAAAAATGAGTAGAAAAGGTATGCAAACAACTTGAAGAGTTAAAAAATAAATATGGAAAACTATTGCTATTAGGTAAGCTAATTTAAGTAGAATATGATGTGATTCGTGCTGATTTGTTGGATATATTACTAAGAAAAGCCAAATTAATAAACGAAAACGATTACTAGCGGAAATGGATTATTATCTTAAAAAACTTGATGAAAACAGCGAAAAACTTCTCGATTTGAAATATGAAATATATGCTTGCAGGAAAATAAAGTATTCTATGATGGAACGTGATATGTATAGTGATGACGAGGATGATTGTCCTGTGCCTTCCGACTTTGTTTGATTGCATTAACACTTTTTTACCGCTTATTTTGAAATCTAGTTCACCACTTGGCTGGAAGCTTACACCGGTAGTATAGAAACTGGGGGTTCTGGGGTAGTTTCCACGGAGGGGTTTGCGAGACGGGTTTTAGATTTTGTTTTCGATTATTGCCTACTGACCGTTCCAAGTCGGTTACCCTGTCTTCACCACCCTTTCTGTTGTTTGTTGTCTCTTTCATTGTATTGTCAAGTCCTTGTATGCAGTACAGTGTGGACCTACGATGCCATTGCGCTCGGACGCTGTGGTTTCTATAGGACCCTATATCTCATTTTTGGTGCGGCGTTGTTAGACTAGTTCAAACCTAAGTATAATTGATTTACTAGTTGTTCGGCCTGTTATATATCCTTGTGATCAAAATTAGACATCTCGCTGGGTGATGAGCCCCGGACTGGGAAACTGCGCCAGAACCCCCAGTTTCTATACTACTTTGAGCAGAAACATCAGTGTTGTGGTCTTGCTTTGTTAACACTTTAGTTCCTTTTATTTGTACAGGAAAAATATCTAGTCATGAAATTATTATATTTTACATATGTGCTACATATGCATTCCAAATATGTATTTCATATGAAAGTAACACATATGTAATACATATGAAAATATATTTTACTAAAACATATTAAAATAAGAAAAGATGTTAAACTATTTTCTACAATATTTTTCCATTTTTTTAAAAAAATATTGTATGTATTTCAGGTATAAGAATTTCATATGAAATACATATGTATACATTTCATATGTGGTAAAGGTAAACACATACATATGTGGAACATATGAAAATAACATGATTTATGTATGAAAGAAACATGCAAATAATAAGAAAGCAATACATATGTGGCACAGGTCACAACATTTTTCCTGTATACCAGACTTTCCCAGAACGTTCATTTTAATTAAATCGACGAAACCAGCCATAATTTACCACTACTCATACCCACTCCTTCTCCTCCTCCATCCGCTCACCTGTTATAAGAACCATTTTTCGCCGGTAGACACTCATGGGCTTCTTGTTGTTATTGGTATTACCTTTGATATGTATAATACGCAGTTCGATGTTTACAAAGATGTCTTATCTTTGACAAATAGAGCCTGAAGAAACGTGTACCACTGTCTGTGTGTGCCCATGCGCCTGGGTACAAGCCCAGAATTATACCAGAAAACAGATTGAGGAAAAGGTGCTGCAAATTCAGGAGAAGCTTAAACTTGACAAGGAAGACATGAGTGCTACGGTAGGTATAACTTAAGTTGTTTGTTTTACTTTGTCGTGTCGTGATTCAGTTTTGTTTTAATGCAAATGCGAACACAGTAAAAAAGAGAATATATAACAGCTGGATTTGTGGTAATGAAATATGTCATCATCTCTACAATACGTAGCAGCAAATAATGGAAGATGGCCTCCGGGTGGATTAAAATAGTGTTTTAAATACATATTGATGTGTCATTAACTCATTATGATAACTCGGATCTAATCTTTAATGTACCGACATATCAAAAAAGTAAATGTGTAAGGTTATATTTAATACACGTATTTCTCAAGCATCATTAGTTTTAATTTAAAGTCAATCAATTAGGATGGACTCCAGCTAGATATATACTGCAGAGTGGTAAATGCATTAGGATGGACTCCAGCTAGATATATACTGCGGAGTGGTAAATGCATTAGGATGGACTCCAGCTAGATATATACTGCGGAGTGGTAAATGCATTAGGATGGACTCCAGCTAGATATATACTGCAGAGTGGTAAATGCATTAGGATGGACTCCAGCTACATATATACTGCGGAGTGGTAAATGCATTAGGATGGACTCCAGCTACATATATACTGCAGAGTGGTAAATGCATTAGGATGGACTCCAGCTAGATATATACTGCGGAGTGGTAAATGCATTAGGATGGACTCCAGCTAGATATATACTGCAGAGTGATAAATGCATTAGGATGGACTCCAGCTGGATATATACTGCAGAGTGGTAAATGCATTAGAATCAGCACAGGCTTAAGAGTGGAAAATAAATAAAAATGCTCACAGGATTTAGTTGAGGGATATCTTTGATTGGTCCCTGGTTTTAGTCAACGTAAATAATAATAATAAAAATTAAAAAATAAATATTATATTAATAATTAATGAATAATAATAATAATAATAATAGTGGTAGTGGTAGTGGTAGTGGCAGTGGTGGTGGTAGTAGTAGTAGTAGTAGTAGTAGTAGTTGTAGTGGTAGTAGTAGTAGTAGTAATAGAAGTAGTAGTAGTAGTAGTAGTAGTAGTAGTAGTAATAGTAGTAGTAGTAATAGTAGTAGTAGTGTAGTAGTAGAAATAGTAGTCGGGGTCAATGACAAAAAGGCATAAATATGACCAATAATAATAATACAAAGTCATTTGTAAACAACTTCTGTGATAAAAAATAAAGCAATCATGATGGGAACATACTTTTATAGGTTATCGGAAATCGTTCTCATTTCAAAGGGATGTAATTTTAAAGTTACGTTTGTTTAATGAAATACGTTGTTTTTAATATATGGAAGGTACTTTTGATACTTCGCTTACAAAATAACACATTTGTGTTTGCAAATCACATCTTAACTAGCATTTCTAATATCTTCAAACAATTATATTAATATTCATATGCTTAATCCATGTCCCTAAAAAGTCGTCCTAAACTTTTTTTGTTCAGTATATATATATATATATATAAATCAATTAACCCAATTTAAATGGCCACCCCTTAGACAGCATTACACATACAAACTTTTGTATACGCCCGTTTTAAAAAAAATGGGTCGTATTATGTTTTCACGCAGGGTGGGTGGTGTGGGGACGGATGAACGGCCGGGCGGGCGAAAGTATTGGTTTCCGATCATATAACAAAAAATCCAGAAGGGATTGATTTCATATTCATTATATAATACCTCGGCGGAGTTCGATAAAAGGCAGCTCGAACATATATAATACCGGTGTTATGTCTCTTTGAGTTTTGAAAATGACGAGTTCCGTTTTCCGCTAGGTAACTTGAGTACCTTTAAATCTTAAAGAAACATGAGGACAATGTTTATGACAACAATGTTTAGGCCATGTTTGATAACCAGTCAGATATCTGTATTGCCAGAGTTATGACACTTTGATTTTAGAAAATTGATGATGTTTGCGTTTTCCATTTACTAACTTGCGTTTTCCATTTACTAACTTGAATATTTATGATCCAGTGTTGTTGAAGCTTGTGGGCAATGTGTATGGGCATAATAACTCAACTAAGTTTGATAGCAAGGCAGATCGCGACTCACATATAATTCTTGAGTTATGGCCCTTTGGTGTTAGAAAATTGACGAGCTTTGCTCAGTCCGCTCACTTATTTATACATGTATAATTCTATCTTCATGAACAATATTTATGGCAACAACATCTCGGCCAACTTCGATAACCATCACCTATAATGCAGGACTTAAGGCCCTTTGTAGTTTTTTAAACGAATTTTGCGGTTTCCGCTCAATACCTTGAACGTTTATAATCCAATCTTGATGAAACTTGATATCAATGTTTATTGTAATAATATCTCGCCAAGTTCGATAAAATTTTACATGGTCATATAAATAGGAATTTCATACGCATAACAGGCGTAAACTGTGTCAGTTGTCCATTCGTGTTAACATATGTTACAAGAAAGGACACATACAAATGACGTAACAAAATATGCTAAATAAGGGAATTACATTAGAATGAGTCACTGATTTAAGTTGAGTAAAATGAGATTATAAGTATTATGTTCTCATACATAGTTCTTATTGTGTTTTCAGACCTCCGTTGCCATTGCGTTCTGCTGCGGCAATTTCTATAGGACCTTTTTTCTCATTTTTGTAGATACGCAGGAAGAGAAGTGCGAAGGACGTTCGAACATCTGCCATTTCCATCGGATACGTTGGGTTAGGGTTTCTCATCGTTGCTGCCGTCGCCATTTTCATTCTGGATGTGAACTTGATAGTCACACACTTGCGCAGGCTCATTGAAAACATCCGGAACGTATACCAGAATTGATCAGAATTGTCGAAATGCCGTATCATGTGTAACATGTATTGTCGTAGTGGTTTCCTTTATGTAAACAGACGATGTATTAATGATAAAAAGGCATTGATCATTGTGTAATAATTGCACACACAAAAAAAACAAACTTTTTTTTTAATTGAATAGTAATCCATGTTTGTCATAGCAGCTTCTTACTAAACAGTAGTGTGCATTTACTGTCCTTGTGCCTACTTACTACCCAATCGTGTGTATTTACGCTTACTACCAAGTGTGTGTATTTAATGTCCCTGTGCCTACTTACTGCATAAGTGTGTGTATTTACTGTCCCTGTGCCTACTTACTATCCAAGTGTGTGTATGTACTGTCCCTGTGTCTACTTACTAACCAAAGTGTGTGTATTTACTGTCCCTGTGTCTACTTACTAACCAAGTGTGTGTATTTACTGTCCATGTGTCTTCTAACTGTGCTTACTCTGCGTCTTCTTACTATCTTATAGTGTGTATCTACTGCCGTCATATCTTCTTGTTATCCAATACTGTGCATCTACTGCCTTCACGTCTTCTTACTATCCAATACTGTGTATCTACTGCCTTCACGTCTTCTTACTATCTAATACTGTGTATCTACTGCCTTCACGTCTTCTTGTTATCCAATGCTGTGTATCTACTGCCTTCACGTCTTCTTACTATCCAATACTGTGTATCTATTGCCTTCATGTCTTCTTGTTATCCAGTACTGTGTATCTACTGCCTTCACGTCTTCTTGCTATCCAATAATGTGCATCTACTGCCTTCACGTCGTATTACTATCCAAAACTGTGCATCTACTGCCTTCACGTCTTCTTACTATCCAATACTGTGCATCTACTGCCGTCACGTCTTCTTACTATCCAATACTCTGCATCTATTACCTTCACGTCTTCTTACTATCCAATACTGTGCCTCTACTGCCTTCACGTGTTCTTACTATCCAATACTGTGCATCTACTGCCTTCACGTGTTCTTACTATCCAATACTGTGTATATATTGCCTTCACGTCTTCGTACAACCCGATTGTGTTTATTGTCCCTGCATCTTCTTACTAGATTCTTACTGCCTTCACGTCTTCTTACTATCCAATACTGTGTATCTATTGCCTTCATGTCTTCTTGTTATCCAGTACTGTGTATCTACTGCCTTCACGTCTTCTTGCTATCCAATAATGTGCATCTACTGCCTTCACGTCGTATTACTATCCAAAACTGTGCATCAACTGCCTTCACGTCTTCTTACTATCCAATACTGTGCATCTACTGACGTCACGTCTTCTTACTATCCAATACTCTGCATCTATTACCTTCACGTCTTCTTACTATCCAATACTGTGCATCTACTGCCTTCACGTGTTCTTACTATCCAATACTGTGCATCTACTGCCTTCAAGTGTTCTTACTATCCAATACTGTGTATATACTGCCTTCACGTCTTCTTACTATCTAATACTGTGTATATACTGCCTTCACGTCTTCTTGTTATCCAATGATGTGTATCTACTGCCTTCACGTCTTCTTACTATCCAATACTGTGTATCTATTGCCTTCATGTCTTCTTGTTATCCAGTACTGTGTATCTACTGCCTTCACGTCTTCTTGCTATCCAATAATGTGCATCTACTGCCTTCACGTCGTATTACTATCCAAAACTGTGCATCTACTGCCTTCACGTCTTCTTACTATCCAATACTGTGCATCTACTGCCGTCACGTCTTCTTACTATCCAATACTCTGCATCTATTACCTTCACGTCTTCTTACTATCCAATACTGTGCATCTACTGCCTTCACGTGTTCTTACTATCCAATACTGTGCATCTACTGCCTTCACGTGTTCTTACTATCCAATACTGTGTATCTATTGCCTTCACGTCTTCGTACAACCCGATTGTGTTTATTGTCCCTGCATCTTCTTACTAACCAATTATATCTATTTAGTGTCCGTGCTTTTTCTTAATGTTGTGTGTATTTAGTCCCGTGAGTCTTCTTACTATCTAATAGGATGTATTCGCTGTCTTTATGTTTTTTTACTGTCTAACATAGTGTATTTACTGTATTTGCGTTTTCTTACTAACCCAGTGTGTATATTTAGTGTCATTGCGTCTTCTTACTACCAGGTGTGTGTATTAACTATTAATGCATCTTCTTACTACCCAATTGTGTGTATTCAGTGTCCGTGCGTCTTCTTACTAACCAAGTTGTGTGCATTTAGTGTCCTTGTGTCTGATTACTACCCAGTTGTCTTCTTTAGTGTCCGTGCGTCTTCTTACTACCCATTTGTGTTATTTAGTGTCCATATGTTTTCTTATTAACCCAGTTGTGTGTATTTCGTGTCCGTGTGCTGTCTTACTAGCCCATGTCGGTGAGGCTAATTACTAAAGTGTCCGTGCGTCTTCTTACTACCCATTTGTTTGTATTAAGTGTCCGTGCGTCTTCTTACTACCCGGTTGTATATATTTAGTGTCCGTGCGTCTTCTTACTATATATACATACTGTCCTTGAGGCTAATTACTAAAGTGTCCGTGCGTCTTCTTACTACCCAGTAGTTTGTATTTAGTGTCCGTGCGTCTTCTTACTACAAAGTTGTGTATATTTAGTGTCCGTGCATCTTCTTACTATATATACATACTGTCCGTGAGGCTAATTATTAAAGTGTCCGTGCATCTTCTTACTACCCAGTTGTTTGTATTTAGTGTCTGTGCGTCTTCTTGCTACCCGGTTGTGTATATTTAGTGTTCGTGCATCTTCTTACTACCCAGTTGTGTATATTTAGTGTTCGTGCATCTTCTTGCTACCCAGTTGTGTATATTTAGTGTCCGTGCGTCTTCTTACTACCCATTTGTTTTTATTTAGTGTCCGTGCATCTTCTTACTACCCTGTTGTGTATATTTAGTGTCCGTGCATCTTCTTACTACCCGGTTGTGTATATTTACTGTCCGTGCGTCTTCTTACTACCCGGTTGTGTATATTTAGTGTCCGTGCGTCTTCTTACTACACAGTTGTGTATATTTAGTAACCGTGCGTCTTCTTACTACGCGGTTGTGTATATGTACTGTCCGTGCGTCTTCTTACTACCCAGTTGTGTATATTAAGTGTTCGTGCGTCTTCTTACTACACAGTTGTGTATATTTAGTGTCCGTGCGTCTTCTTACTACGCGGTTGTGTATATGTACTGTCCGTGCGTCTTCTTACTACCCAGTTGTGTATATTTAGTGTCCGTGCGTCTTCTTACTATATATACATACTGTCCGTGAGGCTAATTACTAAAGTGTCCGTGCGTCTTCTTTCTACCGAGCTGTGTATATTAAGTGTCCGTGCGTCTTCTTACTACCCGGTTGTGTATATTTAGTGTTCGTGTGTCTTCTTACTATATATACATACTGTCCGTGAGGCTAATTACTAAAGTGTCCGTGCGTCTTCTTTCTACCCAATTGTTTGTATTTACTGTCCGTGCGTCATCTTACTACCCAGTTGTGTATAATTAGTGTCCGTGCGTCTTCTTACTACCCAGTTGTGTATATTTAGTGTCCGTGCGTCTTTAAACTATATATACATACTGTCCGTGAGGCTAATTACTAAAGTGTTCGTGCGTCTTCTTACTACCCAGTTGTGTATATTTAGTGTCCGTGTGTCTTTTTACTATATATACATACTGTCCGTGAGGCTAATTACTAAAGTGTCCGTGCGTTTTCTTACTACCGAGTTGTTTGTATTTAGTGTCCGTGCGTCTTCTTACGTCCCAGTTGTTTGTATTTAGTGTCCGTGCGTCTTCTTACTATATATACATACTGTCCGTGAGGCTTATTATTACTACCCGAGATTGTATATTGATAATCCTGTATAGTTTCATATTGTCCCGTTTCTTTGCATTGCCATATTTCCAACTTTATCGCTTTCGCCGCCAAATTTTAAATGTCGTCTGCTAAAAAATGTTTTTGAGCCTTTCGGTAATATTTTATATATGAAGTGTTTATTGAAAACGTTCTTATCGAGTGGCGAACAGTGTAAACGCTGATCAGCTTATACATTATGAGCAGGTTGATCTGGTTAAACTGGTCGTACAAATTGAAAGGCATCGAAAGGGTTAAACTCACGATTTAAACATATTGCATTGCCATGTAATTAGGCAAAGGGTTCGGGACACATGTCCTATCAACAAACATACCATAACGAGTTGTATTATGCATACACGTTTCATTAATATCAAAACTTAGCACATATGTATTTCTCTTTGCATTTCATAAACATGTTGAGTAAAAATGTCAGCAGCGGAATGTTTTACTATGTAAATCCCTTGATACTTAAGAGATAATTCAAAGAATAATTGTTACTTTAAACAGCTTTTATTTTAGATTTCTGCTTTTCAAAATAAAGATAATTTAATATAATCCCATTTTGCTATTCATTAGAAATCTGTCCAAAATGAATCTATAGGAAGTGTTCTTAGGCTATCTGTTTATTGTTAGACCTGTGTTACGGCAGGATATCAAAATACACTCCGTACATTTGAAAACGCAACACTTGGTATTTGTTTTGAATTTCTAGAGTGACACTTTGAAGACCTCGTGCAAAATGTGTTTTAACTGTGTATATTTAGTGTCCGTGCGTCTTCTTACTATATATACATACTGTCCGTGAGGCTAATTATTAAAGTGTCCTTGCGTCTTCTTTCTACCGAGCTGTGTATATTTAGTGTCCGTGCGTCTTCTTACTACCCGGTTGTGTATATTTAGTGTCCGTGAGTCTTCTTATACAAATCAATGTGTTAAACAAAACGAACAAGATAAAATAGTTTTACTTTCATCCCTCGAAGTGCCGCTTGTGTGTTCGGTAAGCAATTAATCTAAAAGGCATATTCAAGTGATTTTTGATTCCGTCCACTGTTAATATGAAATAATACTTTAAAGTTAAAAGAAATTATTGTCCACCGCCAAAGGCGAAAGAATATTGAAATAAATAACTTGACGAAACTTGGGATTAAAGTTTATGGATAATAAATTTGATATTCAACCAAATCGCATATATCATGCCGTAGTTTTGGCCTTGTATTTCTGAAAATAGAAGATTTTTTTGTGGTTTTGCTAAATGACTTGAACATGTATAATCCAATCTTGATGACACCTGGAGTAAGTGTTAATAAGCATAATATCTTAGCCAAGTTTGATAACCAGCCAGATGACACATATCATGCTGGAGTTATAGCCATTTGGCGGTGGACAATAGTTCTCTGAATTTGCTTGTTTTATATTGTATCACGTGTGATGTGTGCTTAATAAAACTACACTAAGATTCGTTTGTTTCGTTCATATGTTCAATTTTCCAATAATATGATGAAGAACAAATATATATAAATACATGTAGCAAACCGTCTTGTCTTATGTCCATTTCTAGTAAATACATAAATAACAAACCATCTTGTCTTATGTATATTTCTAGTAAATACATAAATAGCAAACCGTCTTGTCTTATGTCCATTTCTAGCAAATACATAAATAGCAAACCGTCGTGTCTTATGTCCATTTCTAGTAAATACATAAATAGCAAACCGTCTTGTCTGATGTCCAATTTTAAAGATGAATAAAAGGCAAGATAAGTCATCACAAACACAAACGGGTTGACAATAAGGCTAGGCCATTGTTTAAAAAGGCCACGGGCTTTTAAAACAGCTTCTAGGAAACACCAAACTTCACTCTTACCATATTGTCATCCCAATAAACGGGACAGTGCAAATAAAGATATCCTCGCCAGGTTATACTCTATAACAACATGGCAGTATTAATAGGCAATATAAGTAATTAGTACTGATAAAGGTGACTCATAAATGATCATATATATAAAACATAGAAAAAACAAAAGCCTTGAAAGCCACAAAGTAAGTACTCATTGACTTGGCAGAAGCCAGAGCAACAAACCGTTAATGGTACGACAAGACAAGATTAAAGACAAATATCAAATGAGTCAACCACTAAACATGCAATGGGTTGCAAAATGATTGGATCATAACCACTTTGGATACACTGTTTAACCAGTTTAATAATGATTGTATGAAACTGATTATGACCAAGAATCTTACGAAGTTTGCAAATCAAATTACCATAGAAGTCAGGTTTTGATAGTCCTTGTCGCAGAAGAGTTCTTAAATTACTTTTATATTTTAAAAGTAGATCACGGTTACGATAATAATATTTTCCAAAGTTTTTTCGAAGTTTATGGTAACGGTAACCCTGCTGGAGTAGCTTTTTAGTTATACAAATATTACGAATACTAAATAATATATAGGGTCCTATAGAAACCACAGCGTCCGAACGCAATGGCATCGTAGGTCCGCACTGTACTGCAAACAAGGACTAGAAACTACAATGAAAGAGACAAAAAACAACAGAAAGGGTGGTGAAGACAGGGTTACCGACTTGGAACGGTCAGTAGGCAATAAGGCCTACTGGTTAGCTTGAATCGATTTTATATGCGCACAATCCTCGCTATTATCCTGTCTTCAGCGCCCAAATAGACAAGACAGTGTAAACAAAACTACATCCCATCAAAAGGAATTCTCTAACAATAAAGTCCACATCCAGAGAAACTAACTAAAGATAAACATACAAAATAATAAACATCTCAGGATGTATCCAGAATCGTACTGAACAACCATAGTAGTTGCAGCTAAAGAGAAAACCAATCTAGGATACGACTAGAAAACCCGAGAGACGAAAGCTCATGCACCCACCTCCCTTAGTTGGGGTTTCAGTAGGTACAATCATAGAGTCCCAAGAGGTAGTCCAGTCATCGCACAAGTGAAAAGTGAAGCGTAATGACTGACTGTAGAGGGGTCAGTCACTAAACATGCAGTGCGCTGCAAAACCAAAGGGTTATATCCTTTTCTGACGAACTTCCTGATTAAATTTGTAAAGCGGTCAGCAAACCCGTCAGACCCCTTTAACTTACGAAGTTTATAGACCACATCTCCATAAAATGAGGTTTGTGATATGCCTAGTCGCAGAAGTGTTTTAAGGTTGGTTTTATACTTTTCCAGCAGGCCCTCGTTGCGGCGGTACAAACAAGAAGGCAAAAGTAATAATAAAAGCAAACGACATCACAAACACAAAAGGGTTGACAATAGGGCTACCGCCTTGAAACGGTCAGTGGCAAAGTAGGCCACTGGGGGTTTAAACCGGTTCTAAGGTGCACCAAACCTCACACGTACCCTACTGTCATCCCATTAAAACAGGACAGTGTAAATAAAGAAATCCCCTCCATGATCTAATCTTTAATTAACAAGACAGCATCAATAGGCAATATAAGTAAAACACAAACATGCTCGTGTAAATATAATACAAAAAAAAACAATAGCCTAGAAAGCCACAATGAAGGTACTCAATGACTTAACAGAAGCTAGAGCAACAAGAGAATAAACCATTAAGGGCACGACAAGAAAGATCATAGACATACATCAAACGCCACCGTCCCAATGGGCTTTAGGTAGGCGTCATCATAGGATCCACACCCTGACCGGTCATCGTACAATTAAAGAGGAAAGCATAGTGGCGAACTGTAAAAGGGTCCACCACCAAGCATGCAGTACGTTGCAAAATGATAGGGTCATAACCTCTTTTGATAAACTTCTTAACAAGTTTAACAAAGATAGTATGAAGTAATCATGACCAAGAATCTTACGAAGTTTATAAATCACATCACCATAGAAGTCAGGTTGTGATAGACCATGTAGCCGAAGAGTCCTTACATTACTTTTATATTTGGAAAGATCAGGGTTACGATAATACAATTTTGCAAAGGTTTTACGAAGTTTATGGTAACGGTAACCCTGATTGAGTAGCTTTTTAGTTATACACAGATTACAAATATTAAAGTCCTCAACTCGAGTACAAGATCTTGAAAAACGAATAAGTGGAGACACATACACCCTATAAGAAGTTGATTGAGGAACATTCCCATCTAAGTGGGGACAGTTAACATTGTCAAAATTAAAATCATCTCTCTTGTCATCGATTTTGCTAATGATTTCACCATTTTCAGTCGAGAGATCTAAATCAAGAAAAGAAGCGTTATTATCAGATATATTAGCTTTATTAAGCTGAAGTTCTTTAGGATAAATATTATCAACCATAGTTGGAAAGAAAGGGTTGTCAATGTTCAGTATGCCATCCAGATACCGAGAGATGTCATTAAAAGCTTCAATAACATCTGCCTGGGCTCAACATGAAATGTCTTTCATAGCAAAATAAAAACAAATCTGCGACAAGTGGTGCACAGTTCGTACCCATAGGGATACCAACAATCTGTCTATAAATTGTGGTACCATAGATGACGAAAATATTATCTAATAGGAAGATGAGTGCTTCACAAACTTCATAGCAAGTTCACATAGTATAATTGTCTAAACTGCCGTTAGAAAACAAAGCTTTAATATTATTACATGCCAAAAATGTAGTAATTTCTCTAGCGAATGTTTTTTGAAGAAGACAAATTAGCTTGTCTTTAATAAGGTGATGTGGTAAGGTTTTATATAGTGTACAGGTGTAGAGAAGTCATAAGTGCTTATTGATGAAACTTGACCTTTATTGACATTTTTATCAAGAACGTCTCCTGAAAATTATAGACCAAAATAAATTAATCAAAGAGTTTTCATAAGTTTTATCACAATATAGTTTAACGTGATCTTTAACGACAGTAATACAAGATGTTAAAAGTTGTTGTGCAGGCACTAGAATTAGAAATAAATCGAGCCTTACATGGATTTTTATGTAATTTAGGAATCCAGTACATGGTAGGCAGTTTATTTTGCTTATCGTTTACACCAGTCTTGAAAGTAGTGCATCGCGTGATATGTGCGGAAACAACATCCTCCTCAGTAGAATTAACTGGAGGGTATACGAATTGGTGCTGCCCTTCAACACGGTATAAGAAACACATGTGTTACGGAAAAACTGGATAAATGAATGTCATACAATCACTGTGTGATGAAAAGATAACATTATTGATTGAATGTACGGGGAGACTTTATACGGTCACAACACGACACAAGCAACATTCTTATGACAGTAAAAATATTTACAAAAATCGAGCAAGAAGTAGCATTCAACATGTTCAAGGACGACAGTCAATTACAAACACACATAGCAAAAAGAATTCTTTAAAGATGAATAAAAGGCATGATAAGACATTACAAACACAAAAGGGTTGACAAAATGGGCTACCGCATTAGAACGGTCAGTGGCAAAAAAAGCCAATTGGGGCTTTAAACCGGGTTATAGGGTGCACAAAACATCACTCTTACCCTATTGTCATCCCAATAAACGGCACCATGTAAATAAAGATATCCCCGCCAGGTTATAATCTCTAACAAACAAGGAAGCATTAATAGGCAATATAAGAAAAACACATAAGTGATCATGTCTATATATATAATATAAAAAACGAAAGCCTAGAAAGCCACAAAGTAAGTACTCAATGACGACTTGGCAAGAGAACAAACCGTTAGAGATACGACAAGACAAGATCAAAGACAAACATCAAACGCTGCAAAACGCAACAACGGGCCTACATCTTAAAGGTCAATGTCATATATTTCATATTTTCTTCTAGTCAGATTCATTGTGTGTCTGATGCATAACTCTAATATACTTGGAGGAGTTTTAGAATAAATTGGCACAAATACTCTGCTCCTGGACTCCAAGACGACGTTCTTCTAATACGGTTCATTGTGTGTCCACGCCATAACTTTCATATGATTGGAAGGATTTTGAAACAATTTGGCACAAATAGGTACTCAGTTCTTGTACTCCAAGACGACGTACAGAACACCTCAGCCCACCACCTCATCCACTCCCACCACCCCTACCCACCTACACATTTTTAATTTCGTTTTTTTTGTGTCTATATGTTTTACCCAGAAAACAATTAACATACGTCGGTGCGGGATGTAAATTCACATGGATTTCTTGTTTAATTCATGCAAACGTTGCATGTTTCCGCAGTATCATCAATGCCTCCCCCCACACCCCACCATACACACACCCGCTAACACACCCGCTCAAACACACACACACACACACACACACACACACACACAGAGATTCCATTACTAAGATTTTATTTTTTCTAAAAGTATGGCCCTTTTTTATCCTCCGCCGCAGGACAATTCCATTTCGTGTCCGCTCCATAAAACTCGACCAGGAAAGTTAGCATTCAAGGACGACAGTCGACCACAAATACACAAAGAAACGAAGAACAACTACTAGTATATATAAAGATGAATAAAAGTCAAG
>JAWPHD010019943.1:0-33653 GCA_037043455.1 Cyrtodaria siliqua | reverse complement strand
TTTTTTTCAAGTCTGTTTAAGAGCCCTTTAAAATCAATTTTGTTTAAAAATAGTGCATCAACCCCTTTAACCTCATAGACACAAAACCACACATTTGTTACTCATTTGCATTGTGAAAACACAAGTGTATTGTATTATTGTATTTTCATAATTATTATAATAAAGTAGTATATGCGACACGTTTACATCTGCACTTATACGAACAGGATGTTTCTGAATTTATTGACTATTAAACAATTGCACATTATTGCACACAAACAAAAATATATGTATACCTGATGTCCATTGTAATTGACCTTCCATATCAATATCATTGAGACCAATCCACACGACATGGTCTGGGGAATGTGCCATCAAAAATCGTTGTATGAAGGCCTGTTCCTGAGCATTATTTATATGAGCAAGATGGCCACCCGATTGTTTACAGATGGATTCCCCATGATTCCATGCGACTTTCTGGGTTGGCAAGAATGCATAGCAACTATTATCATACTGACCAAGAACACCGCCTTGTTGCGAAGCGTCGTGCTGAACAGTAGTCGAGCACAGGTGTGTATTGCCTGTATACAAGTATGAGAAATTGTAATATTTCTTTTAAACTAAATTTTAAAAAGAGTATTTATTATATATATAATTCTGCTTTGTGAACGTGAATCTCTGAGATCCCAATTTTCGAAAATTGCCGTTGTGAGTTCAAATCATCTCCCTTTAATATATATATCATTTACTGAATTCACAGTATCCTAGTGATCCGGCACCTTTCATTGTCACTGTCTTAATATAGCGTGTGTGTGGTTGAATCCTTAAATGTAATCCCACTCATAATAGCTATAATTGTATGTATGTATGTATATGTTAATTGTAAGATGTGTGTTAAGATATAGAGAAACAGTATATCAGCGTGTGTTGTAGCTATCTTTCTAGGAAGTGAATGCAAAGTTTGATTTCTGTGTCTCTCATCATAGTTAGGCGCCCTGCTGTAGTTCGTCCGAAGGTTGTCTGTCCTTGGTTGTTCGCAAATATTTCTCCCTCTATATATCTATATGTATTACACATGTCTGACCCTACATTACATGTTGTCAGCACATGTGCATGATTTATTAAACACAGCAGGGTAACACATGTTATATTAATCACTTTAAAACAAAACTGGAATAGGAAATAAAGTAAACAAGAAGAAGTATTGCTATACAATACAATGTCCCCTACCGGTCATTTCGACCCCCAATAAACCCAAATGCAATCCCAAGCTTCCTTTTTCATATAAGCTACCTACCCATAAAGTTTCATTCCAATATCTCAGTCCTAACTGAAGATATTGAGCGGAAACCATTTTTCTATTTTAGTAACAGTGACCTTGACCCCAGTAACCCCAAATACAATCCGAAGCTTCCTTTTCATATAAACTACTTACCCTGTTTCATTCCAATACCTCAATCCTAGCTGAAGTCATTGAGCGGAAACCCTTTTACTATTTTCAATAATAATGACATTGACCTTGACCCCAGTGACCCCAGTGACCCCAAAAGCAATCCCAAGCTTCCTTTTCATATAAGCTACATACCCATAAAGTTTCATTTCAATATCTCATTCCCAACTGAAGTTATTGAGCGGAAACCGTTTTGTATTTTTAATAGCATGATCTTGACCTTGATCCAAGTGACCCAATCCCAAGTTTTCTTTCAATATAAGCTACCTACACATACAATTTCATTCCACTATCTCATTTCTAACTGAAGTTATTGAGCGGAAACCGTTTTTTCTATTTTTATTAACAATGACCTTGACCTTAACCCCAGTGACCCCATATACAAATGCCAATTCCAAGCTTTCGTTTCATATAAGCTACCAACCCATAAAGTTTCATTCCAATGTCTCATTCCTAACTGAAGTTATTGAGCGGAAACAAAGTGTGACAGACTGACGGACTGACGGACGGACAGAAGGAGTGCAATCTTATAGTCCCCACGGTCTACAACCGGAAGGGGACTAATAACTTGGACCTGTGTTTTATCTGCACAATCACATTCCATAACATGACTTGGTAAAGGAAATATAATATATACCTTCGATTATACTAGGTAGGTCCAGTGTAGTGAAAGGTATAGTACTCGACTCCACTGTAGCTGTAACAGTATTACACACTTTTGATCTATTTATGTATTTCAAAAGATATACTTATACTTTAATTACGATACGAACTTAGGTAAACGAATCAGATGTTAGATGCTTGGTTCAGTTCATGCAAGTGTACATAAAAAGCCAAACTATTTTGGATGCTTTTATTCGATTCAACCTGGTATACACATTTATCATTTCCGTCGGCTGAAAAACAAATATTGAAATATAAATATTTTGCAACCAAAATTTCTTTCCATTATAAAATGCTCGCTGAATACTAAAAATGAATCATTTTGCATTATACAATGGTTGTTTGGAAAGTAAAGCAAAATGGTGCATGCTTTACGCTCCAGTGACCGAAGTCCAGATGAGTTATAAGATGGAGCGTTGTCTGTCTGTCGTCGTCTGTCGTCTTTCGTCCATCGTCCGTCCGTTAACATGGAATTGTTGCTTCTCTTGATCGTTACAAATTTTAGTCAAGGGTCTTCATATATTTGAACGTTTTACAACTGATCTTTAAAAAAGTGTTGAGAGTCTTAGCATCAAAGGCGGAGTGCTGTGGTCTAGTGGTAAAGCGTTTGACCCATGATCGAAAAGCCCCGCCATAACCATATGTACTGTGTCCCTGAGCAAGACAATTCAGCTGTATTTGCTTACTATTGGTTATACGCTGAAAGACATCGAGAGTGATTAAAATAAATTCACACCGCGTTCGTTACAATCGATGTAAAACAAATACGTGTACACTAAAATCAATGAAAAAAGGTATGAAAGGAGAAATCTGGAAATCGTCGAACACGATAAATACAAAAAATATTGCTGTCTCGGTTCGATTGAGGCTCATCATCAACGGTAGTGAAAAGTGCTTGCTACCGTTCACGTCTTCTAGCCCCGGGCTGAGCAGAACTCACTATTTAAAATGCCAATAGTACAGAAATTTGAGCCGAAGATGGATGTAGGCACAAACGCCGAACAGTCAATGCAGCATTCCTAGAATTCAAAACATGAACCACGCCTTCAACAATAAAGCCATTACAAGGTCAAATATAAGATAAGTATGCGACACCACATGCATAACATAACGACAACAGGCCTGGAATGCACCAATCATTCCTACATCACATGCATAACATAACGACAACAGGCATGAAATGCACCAACCATTCCTACATCACATGCATAACATAAGACAACAGGCCTGGAATGCACCAACCATTCCTACACCACATGCATAACATAACGACAACAGGCCTGGAATTCACCAACCATTCCTACACCACATGCATAACATAACGACAACAGGCCTGGAATGCAACATCCATTCCTACACCACATGCATAACATAACGACAACAGGCATGGAATGCACCATCCATTCCTACACCACATGCATAACATAACGACACCAGGCCTGGAATGCACCGACCATTCCTACACCACATGCATAACATAACGACAACAGGCCTGGAATGTACCAACCATTCCTACACCACATGCATAACATAACGACAACAGGCCTGGAATGCACCAACCATTCCTACACCACATGCATAACATAACGACAACAGGCCTGGAATTCACCAACCATTCCTACATCACATGCATAACATAACGACAACAGGCCTGGAATTCACCAACCATTCCTACATCACATGCATAACATAACGACAACAGGCCTGGAATTCACCAACCATTCCTACATCACATGCATAACATAACTGACAACAGGCCTGGAATGCACCAACCATTCCTACACCACATGCATAACATAACTGACAACAGGCCTGGCATTCACCAACCATTCCTACATCACATGCATAACATAACGACAACAGGCCTGGAATTCACCAACCATTCCTACATCACATGCATAACATAACGACAACAGGCCTGGAATTTACCAACCATTCCT
Organism: Cyrtodaria siliqua; assembly: GCA_037043455.1. Taxonomy (NCBI): domain Eukaryota; kingdom Metazoa; phylum Mollusca; class Bivalvia; order Adapedonta; family Hiatellidae; genus Cyrtodaria; species Cyrtodaria siliqua. Next base: position 29,621 of record JAWPHD010019943.1, on the reverse strand, counting down.
ACATCACATGCATAACATAACGACAACAGGCCTGGAATTCATCAACCATTCCTACATCACATGCATAACATAACGACAACAGGCCTGGAATTCACCAACCATTCCTACATAACATGCATAATATAACTGACAACATGCCTGGAATGCACCAACCATTCCTACACCACATGCATAACATAATTGACAACAGGCCTGGAATGCACCAACCATTCCTACACCGCATGCATAACATAACTGACAACAGGCCTGGAATGCACCAACCATTCCTACACCGAATGCATAGCATAACGACAACAGGCCTGGAATCCACCAACCATTCCTACATCATAACATAACGACAACAGGCCTGGAATGCACCAAACATTCCTACATCACATGCATAACATAACGACAATAGGCCTGGAATGCACCAACCATTCCTACACCACATGCATAACATAACGACAACAGGCCTGGAATGCACCAACCATTCCTACACCACATGCATAACATAACGACAACAGGCCTGGAATTCACCAAACATTCTTCAAATCATTGTTAGAGTTGAGCTCAAGTACTCAGATTTCGTTCACAAGTATTCTAATGGCCTTCAAAGAAAACAAGCGTATCAAGCTGCTTTTTATTAGTATGTATCATACTTATACATAGCAGCTTGTTACGAAAGTTTAAACTTTAAACTTATAGAAATATGTGTGATTGAAATTTGCATGGCTTGAGTCTAAGAATATTCTCAAGAATGGTTGGTGAATGGCCAGGGTTACCGCCTTGCATGGTGCACAATTTCCTCTGGTGGTTAAAACCAGATTGTAGGGTGCACCAAACTTTACTCTTACAATTAAACAAGACACATCCTCTAACAAAGTAGGCAACACTAACAGTCAATATACGTAAAACACAAAGATGATCATGTATATATGAATAAGAACAGCTTAAAAAGCTATGAAGTACTAGTAAGCCAGAAGTAACAAAGGAATAAACCGTTAAGGTCACGACAAAACACGTTTAAACGCTAACATCCTTTTCATGATAGAGGTAAACATCATCTTAGGAGACACAATCTGTCTGGTCATCGCAAAGAGTATACCTCGGAAAAGTTCGTAAACCTCTAATAGGGGATATTTAAACAGAGATATGGTCTTTGTCTCGTCTTTGTCTTCATGAAAAGGCTATATTCAGCCTTCTAGAACCTTCATGGCGAAATAAAACATTAGACTCATTTGGGATTTTAACAAGATCATTGGTTATTAGCCAGATATTGCCCAGTGTGTTCAATCATTCATGTTAATGTTCTGAGTATGCTATTTTCGGATGTATAAGTCAACTTTAATTCTCTATATTTGCATAATGAGGCAAATGTGACAATGCCTATCTTGTTCATAATGATTAGTATACAACCATACACAAAAGCAAGCAAAGTCTGTAATTTTGAATTTTCAATTTGCAATGACGCAACGGATGCGTCATTACTGGTGAGCATGGTGAGTGAATAAGTCAAAATGTAATAAGATGTTATCACTATCTAAATAAAAAAAAAGAAAAGCGATTAGTGTACAAATTCATATTACTTCCAATACACGTCTGGTAAACATTCGCTCCACAACCAAAAGGATGAAAATCGAACGCCTCTTCCGAAAAGGAGCGAAAGTGCGGTTTTCATCAACAAACGTGAGTATGATCTACTTTATTTCTTTTAACAAGAACAACAGAGATTTTTTAAAAAATCGGGGAATGTGTTTCCGTGAAGGCATATTTATACTTCATGTATAATACAATTTCGCCTTTTAAAAGTGTAAATTTTAGCGGCTAGAACTTTTCTCCTGTCGATAGTTGGTGCAGGTTTCTCCACGGATCAAAAAACATGTTTTCGGAACCTATTTGCATTCAAGAAGTATTCCGATAATTAATATCACTCGAATACCGCCCATAAATTGCTTATGCCTTAAATGTGAATGTTGAAAATTTTAATCTGAGTGATATATGGTCAATTTTCTCGAGTAGGGAAGCAAACGAGCTGGGGGTAGAGCTAACGTGAAGGGGATAGAGCGGACGCATGTTTAATTCCACAAGCAACATACTTTGACAATGTCGATTCGAACGCAGTTGCGTCATGAACAAATGCTTTTTGTAGATTTTATTACCTTTTCTTCACCCAAAACGCATTTAGCAGTGGATTAGGTGTCACCGAGGGTGCTTGCGGCACTAACTTACTTTAGAAATGAGCTCCTTTACATCGTTCAAAGTTACGTTATTTATGTTCGATGATCTAATAAACGATATATTTCTGACACATACATGTCTCCGATGCATCAAACATGAACAAAGTTGATCATAGTTGATATTGATTTTTGTATTCCTAATTTATGTACATTTCTTTTGAGATGCCTTTTAAGATTGGGTAAAATGAGGTAGAATTATCAAATAAACACATTTCTCAACTACATCCAATTATCACTGGAATTCCTAACTTTGTTTTATGTTATACCAAATTACTTCGTTGGTCATCAATATTTCTTCGTGATAATTTTTTTTAGAAAATGTTCACCGCCCTCACCATCAAACAATCGGATTTTTTTATGCGGTCAATATTTCTTAATTTGCCAATCGAATGGTCTGGTTTAGTATGTAATAGTGTGGTGGATTCCTGCAATGAACTTTTATATAAATAAATCAAAGAAATCGGTGATATACGGAAGCCCTGGGGGGATTTATTAGTTATTACTTATTTGTTATTACTTATTTGTTATTTCTTATTTCTTATTACCTATTTGTTAAGGGCAAAATAGGGGTTAAAGAAATTAGTCATAACTAATATGTCCCTCCAGTGCTTCACCCGTGAAGAACATAACACATTCTAAGTGAATTACAGCTTTGAACGTTTACTATATGTTTTTGGTCAGTATGCTAAAAAACATATAGTAAATAACGTATCAACGAGATATCCGCCATGCAGGTAATAAGAAATAAGAAATAACAAATAAGTAATAACAAATAAGTAATAACTAATAAGTCCCTCCAGGTCTTCCGTAGTGATAAAATATGGATTACTGCAAAATTGATAACGATGTAAATAATATGAATGAATGAATGAATGAATGTCTTTATTTATAGAGGGTGACCCAATTAGCCAACACTAATCTCCCTTGGGGCCCTCTGCAAAGTTATACATATACATGTACAATGTAAAACATATATAACAAAACAGTGATATTTCCTTTACAATATTGCGCATACATACATGCAAATACACACACATGCACACCCATTTACAACTATATGCACACATCATTCTTAATATATATACATAATTATATACATGGTTTGAGGTGGTGGTGTGCATAATAAAGTACCACACAGTACACAAGATGTCAATAATTATCTAAAACTGCCAAACATAACAATACTTTTACAATAATTACATTATGATTGTGTTTTCAGCCATTTAACGCAGTTAGATGTAAAGCTTTTTAAAGAAGTACATTCTCTAATATATGAAGGAATGCTATTCCACACAATTGTTCCAGCGTATGACATACTCCCTTTAAATAGTTCTTTGTTTGGTCTTGGCGTTATATAATTTAATTTGTAAGAAGATCGTAGATTTCTCTGCGAGATAACAGTAGGATGAAACATATCACAAATATATGACGGGACTGCATGTTTTGATACTCTATACATAAATTTTGCCTTTTGGAGAAATATCCTTTGCTCGATATTAAGGGAATTAATGATAACTTGTGCTTCATTTAGTGTGGTATATTGGTCGCCTAAAATAGTACGACATGCTCTTCTCTGCAAACGTAATAACAGTTGTATGTTAGCTTTCTTTGTATTTCCCCATATTATATTACAGTAATCTAGATGAGGTTGAACATATGCCTTATAAAATATTATCCGGTAATTTAAAGGAATATATGATTTTATTCTTGACAGTAGTCAGATGTTGGTTGATATTTTCTTACGAATATACATAATGTGATTATCCCACTTCAAGTGTTCATCTATATGCATTCCCAGAATTGTATCACCTGTTGTAAGTTGCAGTTCAATGTTATTGTATGTTAATGATAATTTGTTTTTAACAAGTCTTGCACGCTTTTGAGGTGTAGTAACTAAGAGCACTTTAGTTTTTTCTGTGTTTAAAACAATATCATTATTTAGGCACCAAGCATTGAGGGTATTTAAAGCAGTTTGAAGATTTTGCTCAATTACTGCTTTTGATGTGTTAACATCGTAGATAGTGGTATCATCCGCATACATGTCTGTATTAGATACAGTACCATCAAGACATATAGGAAGGTCATTTATGAATAATAAGAATAGGAGAGGTCCTAAAATAGAGCCTTGTGGTACACCACATGTAATTAACTGTTTATCAGAGAGAACCCCATTTAGGGAAACATTTTGTTTCCTATCTGTTAGATTAGATTTAAACCACTTAACTGTAGTGTCACTACATTTATAGATCTGCATCTTTTTTAAAAGAATGTTATGATCCACTAAGTCAAATGCTTTCCTAAAATCAATCATTATTACACCAACAAATTTACCTTCATTTAATCCTTTTAACCACTTGTCAATCATATGAACTAAAGCCGTTTCGCAGCTGTGGCTTTTTCTAAACCCACTTTGAGATTTACATAGTAATTTATAATAATTTAAAAACTCAACAAATGAGTTGTGCACATGTTTTTCAATCAACTTGGAAAGAGTTGGTAAAATAGAAATTGGTCTGTAGTTGTTTACATTATCAGATGCACCTGATTTGAATAAGGGATTAACCTTAGCAGCTTTCCACGTATCTGGGAAAATTCCCTGTCTTATACTACAATTAATAATATATGTAATACTTTTTGATATTACATTGGCTGATAATTTTAGTAATTTAGGACCAATTTGGTCAAGTCCCGTGGATTTGGATGTATCTAGGCTGAGAAGTATTTTACGAGTTTGTTCTTCTGTTATGAGAGGAATGTTAAAGTACAATTTGTCTGGAACAGTGCGATTTACAAATTGCTTTACTTTTGTAAAGTCTGAGTTTGAAATAGGTTCTTTTAAATTTGCAGCTATATTTACAAAAAAAATATTAAACTCATTTGCCATCTCAAAATTATCTGTTATTTCTTCATTGTTTTTATTGATCTGATTTACAGAATTTCCTTTTTGAGAAGTATAATCAGTGTAATATAATAAATATATTGATATAAACCAGTTCAAACACATGACACGCGTATCCGCATAAATTATAATTATAAGGTTTTTGCCGAAACACTCTGAACATATTCATTTGAATAGCATGGTCTTAATTTCAGAAAAGTTAGTAATTATTTTGATAAACAATCATTTTAAATGTTCAATAATGATAACTTGTTGAAAGAAATGTTAACAGGTCGTTTTATTCTTACTGCATTTTTTTTTAGTAATTTCTCTCTTATTCAAGCATATAATTTGATATGTATGATAAAGTTTGTATTAGCAGGTTTTTATAAGGAACATTTCGCCAATTAAACATGTTTAAAAACATTTTTGCTGAAAAAAATGCGATAACCTGTTTAACATTACCTATTAAATTATTTAATTTTCATAATACGCAAACTTTTTAAGACAGACAGACAGACAGACAGACTTTTTATTCAGACTTGTACAAAGTACATCGTCTACAATACATACATATTAGCATATATGATGTCAACGTATATATACAAGTAAATGATGAAATATATACAAATGGTATAATTAATCATTTCATTATTATTGTTATTATTATTATTATGTAGTATAGTAAATAAGAGTAGGAGGTTGAACTAAGTAACTACCTTTCAATAGTTAATAAAGCGTTTCTTAATACAATTGATTCTTTAACATATTTAAGCCGAAATAAAGGTTTTATTTCATATCCACCCAACCCCGTTTTCGCTTCTTGGATGGGGTAAGAACTTTAATACTCGGACCACGTAATATATGGATAGGCCGCTGGCTACGTAAAATAGAAAAGCGATCAAAACATAATTTTCGCATAAAAAATACGCAGGGGACACAATGTCTTTCAACAGTTTCAAACCTCAATCGAAAGCTAAAATAAGAATAGGGATTTTCAGCATATAGTACCTTTATTTGACGAGTAAATCCAGCCAGCCAGCCAGCGTAACTTTTAAAGGTCTGAAGGAGCTCGTTTCCAACGAAAGTTTGTGCCGCATACACGTATACAATGACACCTAATCCATTGCTGAATGCATGCGTTTTGGGCGAAGAAACCGTAATAAAATCTACACAAAGTAACTTTTCATGAGGCAACTATGTCCGAATTGCTTGTGGAATTAAACAGGCGTCCGCTTTACCTCCTTGACGTTCGCTCTACCCACGGCTCGTTCACTCCCCTACCTCGGGACAATTAACCATAAATCACTTAGATTAAAACTTCACCATTCACATTGAGTGCCTAAGCAATTTATGGGCGGTATTCTAGTGATTTTCACCATCGAGATACTTCCTGAATGCAAACAGTTTCCAAAAACAAGTTGCAAGTGTGATCCGTGGAGAAACCTGCACCAAGTATCGACAGGAGAAAAGTTCTATCCGCTAAAATTTACACTTTTAAAAGGCCATATTGTATTCTACATGAAGTATACATATGCCTACACGGAAACACATTCCCCAATTTTTGAAAAAATCTCTGTTGTTTTTGTTAAAAGAAATAAAAGTACTCAAGTTTGTTGATGAAAACCGTGCTTTCGCTCCTTCTCGGAAGTGCCTTTCGCTCAATGTGCATTGTTCTCCTTTTGGTTGTGGAGCTAATGTCCACCGGGCGTGTAATAAGAGCAGATAATATAGTTAGCCATCATTACTATTCTCATTGTTCACAGAGGTATGTTCTCACGGTTTCTGATATAACTGAAGTTGCCTCTCCAGATATCGTAATCAGTACAATTTGATCCTAAAATAATGACGTATTTGCAACTACACCTAGTGATCTGTTCAGGACACAGTCGTAATACATATACTTTAATATTCTTATCTTAAAGATACTACTGCTGTACATTATCTTAAAGATACTACTGCTGTACATAAGAATAGTGGGCGTATACCTAAAGCAAATGGGAGATGTTTTACGCTTGGTTTACTATCAATTTCAAGCTTGAATAACATGGCCGTAAGCCCGTATATATTGCGAGAAACTTATATCAGGACATCATTTTTATAAAATACCATAACACAGGTATGTAGGTGAATGTTATGTCTGAGCCTATTCTACAAAAGCAAGGTCGGTAATCCCATATACTCGTACATTCTGTCATAATTCACGCAATACATATAAACATGTACACACATATAATATATATTTTTCTAAATACTACAAGTCATAAATCGATAAAAATGGTTCTAACGATAAATTCCGATATATAAACTTACAATGAGTTGACACCGAAGCAGCTGAAGTTGTAATACTAGTCTTAGTAGATGGCGAGCTGTATGTTGTCATCGGTGTTGTGAGCTTCGTGGCGTTGGTCATTGACATAAATACAAACGTGCTTGGTGGAAAAGTGGTACTTGGTGTGTCTGTAGTGTTAGACTTTTGCGTTTGCAAAGTGGCATTTTGTATGATCTGTATATTGCTGGTCGGTACATCTCTAGAAGACTGCATTATTGTTGACAAATTGGTGGACATTGTGTGAGATGTGGTGGGTTTTTGTGTAAAGATATGTGTCGTTCTCTTTGTAGAAACGGTTGATTCCGTTGTTTGAAAGCTGTTTGGTCTTGCTGTCGTTACTGAAATACAAATTAGTACGCGGTTGGAATTGATAACGTGATGAAATAAGGTATATACAGGTATACGCTGTCACGTCTAAATGTATATAATCTCGTGTTATGTACGCTTAATATGTACTTTAAATGTACGTAAGATTTGCACGAGAATTCCCGCGAAGAGAGTAAAATAGAGAATTAATTGTTACGTTTTCAAGTTAAAATCTGTAATTTCTTTCATGTTTATTTATGGATAAATAACGTCTTAAAGGGAGAGTTATTATGTTTGTATAATATAATACATGACACATTATGCATACATAATATGCATCGTCATACTTATGTAATACAATTTGTTTTTCAAACCTAGCCTAAGTCATCAGACGCTTGATTTCTAAAACAGAAGATTACAACAATTTCCGAGTTATTCCATGTAAGGTTACAGACCTAAACTACGAACTGTGCACCTCTTGTCGCAGATTTGTTCTTATATTGTTTTAAAAGAGATTTCATGTTGAACCGTTTATCCGATACTCAGGCAGATGTAAATTGAAGCCTTTAATGACACCTCTCGGTATTTGAATGACATATTGAACATTGACAATCCTTTTCTTTCTACTATGGTTAATAATATCTATCGTAAGAGACTTCAACTCAACAAAGCTAACATTTCTGATACTGTCGCTTCTTTTGAACGTGGGGAAAAAATTAGTATGACAAGAGAGATGATTTAATTTTGATATTGTTAATTATCCCCATTTAGATGGGAATTGTTCCACGAGTGTTACTTCTTATGCGGTCTATGCTTCTCGACTTATTCGTTTCTCTAGAGCTTGTAGTCGTGTTGAGGACTTTAATATTCGTAAGATTTGTATAACTAAAAAGCTACTCCAGCAGGGCTACCGTTACCATAATCTTCGAAAAACCTTTGCACAATATTATTATCATAACCCTGATCTACTTTTAAAATAGAACTCTTCTGCAACAAGGACTATCACAACTTGACTTATATAGTGATGTGACTTACAAACTTCGTAAGATCCTTGGTCATAATCACGTTCATACAGTCTTTATTAAACTTGTTAAAAAGTTTATCAAACGAGGTTATGATCCTATCATTTTGCAACGCACTGCATGTTTAGTGGTTGACCCATTTACAGTTCGCCACTATGTTTTCCTCATTGATTGTGCTATGACCGGACAGATTATGGATCCTATGATGACGTCTTCCTAAATCCTTATAGTACGGTAGCGTGTGATGTTTGTCTTTAGTCTTGTCGTATCTTAACGTTCTCTTGTTGCTCTGGCTCAAGTCACTGAGTACTTACTTTGTGGCTTTCTAGGCTTTTTTATATTATATGTAATGATCATGTATTACTTATATTGCCTATTAATGCTGCCTTGTTTGTTAGAGATTATAACCTGGCAATATGTTAAGAGTGAGGTTTGCTGAACCCTAGAACCGGGTGTAAACAAACCCACAGCGACTTTGTTTTGCCACTGACCGTTCCAAGGCGGTAGCCCTATTATCAACCATTTTGCGTTTGTGATGTATTTTACCTTTTATTCATCTTTAACGTTTTTCTTTGTTTCTGTGTGTGTTTGTGGTTGACATTCTTCATTGAATGCTACTTTTCCTGTTTGATTTTTATATCTACTTTTTCTATATAAATACATCCCCGGAAATAAAGATTTTCCAACGAAAAGGGATGCTAATAACCCCACATTACTACGAGTATTATGATTTACGCTCCCTGGTCAGCGGACGTATTTACCACTTCGTTACATATATATAGTATATATTACATATTAATGTATAACCGATGCAATCGAGAGTAATGACGATTATGCTGGAGTTCCATTTAACAATGTAGGACATGTTGGAGCTTGTGTCTCTTTTAGAAAATACTAGTAGCTGTTCCGATGACTGACTAGATACAAAGAACAACCGCATATCTATATATTATCACTCAATGACATTTAAACAAATACTTACAGGATCAAACTACTAAAATATTAGTTTTTTCCCCCATTATTATTGTTCAGTGGAATGCTCTGCCGGAAGAAATTGCCCTTAAGCAATATTTGATCTCTTTTAAACTTGCCGTAAGCAATACCTTTCACAGCTAGCCGTAAGTCTTGGAATGTTGTTTTTATCTTGATTTTATCCTTTCCGTATCCCTTTTAACAACCTATTACTATCCTTGCTTTTAACCTTTATTTCATTCTACTAAATGAAACAGTCACGCAACTGCTCGAAGTTACCCGAGACGGTGTGCAGCAGAATGTACACACAGACAGACAGACAAACAGACATATTACATCCTGCCCATCAAAACGAGGTTCGTATATCCAAAGTCAGTTTTATTGGTTCTCCTAGTTTTAAGGAACTGATTTGGCTTTCTTCGTCCCTTTGACATATACCATTGTTAAAGAAAATGTCTTACAGAACGCGTAAAGGTATTGGCAGAAGAAAATCAGTTTAATACTTTACTGTTAAACATTTAATAAGCTATCAGATAATCTAGATTAAAAAGTGATACTCTATAAACACGGTAAGAACTGAATGCTGAATGATTCTGTTCACAATGCAGTTCAGACAGTTCTGGTGGTCATATATTTGCAAAGTTCTCACTCATCAAATGCATCAAAAGATTGTACCAGCGATTTGGGCTATAATTGCGGTGCATGGGAAGTGCTCTGACATTTAGCTCGGACAATTGCATCAACAAAGGCAACACAACCTGGCACCTAATAGAAAACATGCATGCATGATTGTCTTGTTCGGCAATTCATGAAGTGGTTACCAAATCCTACAAAAAATTCTTACATGGGACAAGCAACAACGTGTGTCCCATATTTAATGAATAAAATACTGATCCTGAAATAGTTTCATAGTTTCTGTTAGGGCCTCTGTTTTCACTCCGTAACAATATCCAACATATTGAAATAATCGTGAATTAATGCTGTGGATACTTCATGCTTCTAAACGTATAACTGTAAAGTACCGTCCAATTTAGATCTTTAGTACATTTTCCAAGCCCCATTTGTTAATATAACTGGACCCTCGAAGGAAACCCTCTTCCTTTTACGAAGCATTATATGTCTGTCGAAAAATAGTTTGTCGCTCTATATGTATACTCCATGTTAGGTGCCCAGGGGCAAACGTTTTACTAGTATATCGTAAAACGAGTTATTTAAGACACTTTTCTACCATCAAAACATTTTCCAAGCCCCTCCTTTAATGTAGCTGGACTCCGAAGAAAACCCTCTTCCCGGGAATAACTTTTCTTTATGTAGCATTGAAATACTGTTATAGTTCGTCGCTCTCTATATATAGTCCTGTAAATTGTCCCGGGCAAATGAGTTCGTTCGGAGATACTAAACTCCTTTAAATGACTTTTTCTTGCATTTGCTTCGATTTATTCCGTATAACGAGTCATTTTAAGTTTCTACCCCAAAAATTTACCTATCCCTATTTTTTGTTTACTGTAGCTGGACCCAGGAAGAAAACCATCCTCCCGGTAATAACGTTTCCTTTATGTAGCATTAAATGATAGTCACTGTATTTTGTCGCTATCTATATTTTCTGGTATTCGCTTAGATTTATTCCGTAGAACGAGTTACTCTAAGACGCATTTCTACCCCAAACTATTTTCCAAGCCCCAAGCCCCATGTTTTACTGTAGCTGGAACCCCGAAGAAAACCTTTATTTCTAGTTTACTAAATAGTTCTTGAAAGTGATCAAAACTAAGGATCTTTCGAATTTTGTTTTTGGTTGACTGTGTTCTGTAAATGCTATATTTCATACCTACTTTTGTAAATCACGTCACCATATAAGTCAGCTATGACAGTCGATTCAACAGAAGAGTATTTATACTTTTATATTTTAAAAGTAGATCAGGATAACGATAAAAACGGTAGCAAATGTTGTTCAAAGTTTATGGTAACAGTAGTTTGGATGTGGGTAACGTTTTAGTTATACAAAGGTTACAAATGTTTAAATCCCCAACTTAACTACAATATCAGGAACATCGAAAGTTGCTTGAACATCCCGATCTAAGTGAAGATAATTAACAGTGTCAAAATGTAAAACAAAAGTTTCATACTTGACGAAAATAATATTATCCTCTTATAGGAAAATAAGTGTCTCACAAACTAATTGGCAAGTCCACAATGTATACTTGTCTAAATTGCCGTCAGTAAAATTGCTTCAGGCCAAAATGTTCTCCAGCAAAAGTCCTTGTAATAATAGAAATACGCTTGTCTTAGATCTGTGAAGTTGGCGGCCTAGCGGCCTAGCGGCGTGAAGTTGCCGGCTGGCATCCTGGCGGCCTAGCTGTGTGAAGTTGGCGGCCTAGCGGCCTGGCGGCCCAGCGGCGTGAAGTTGGCGGCCTGGCGGCCTAGCGGCGTGAAGTTGGCGGCCTAGCGGCCTGGCGGCCTAGCGGCGTAGCGGCCTAAACTTTATATTTATCAAAATTTATGCTTAACTTAAATAACGGCTCGGAATCAATTTCTAAATGCATTAGATGTACATTGCAGGGTATATAAGCAGAAAATATCAATGTGAAGTAGCTTTTAAATTTTATGATTTTTTGTGAAGTTGGCGGCCTTGCGGCCTAGCGGCCTAACCGCCTAAACTTCATATATATCAAAATTTATAAAACAGCAAGAAAGCGACTCGGAATCGGGTTTTGAATACATTTTATGTCATTTAAATAATATGTAAACAGAAAAATAACTTTAAAAGAACTTTAAATATTGGAGAGCAGGCGGCGTAAACGTCAAATAAATACAAATTGATACTAAAGTAAAATAACAGCTCGGAATCAAGTTCTTTATGCATTTGATGTTCATTGCAGGTTACATCAATCGAAAAAAATCAGGTAGAACTAAATTTTAAATTTCATAATTTTGTGAAGTTGGCGGCCTAGCGGCCTAGCGGCCTAAACTTCATATATATCAAAATTTCCGCTAGGCCGCCAACTTCTCAAAAAATCGTAAAATTTAAAAGTTAGTTCTACTTGATTTTTTTTGAGTATAAACTTTTATTTATTAGACGTTAAGGCCGCTAGGCCGCTAGGCCGCCAACTTCACAAAATTATGAAATTTAAAATTTAGTTCTACCTGATTTTGTTCGATTTATGTAACCTGCAATTGCATAAAGAACTTGATTTCGAGCCGTTATTTTACTTTAGTATCAATTTGTATTTATTTGACATTTGTGCCGCCAGCTCTCCAAAATTATAAAGTTCTTTTAAAGTTATTTTTCTGTTTATATATCATTTAAATGACATAAAATGTATTCAGAACCGGATTCCGAGACGCGTTTTTGTTGTTTTATAAATTTTGATATATATGTGAAGTTTAGGCCGCTAGGCCGCTAGGCCGCTAGGCCGCCAACTTCACAAAATTATGAAATTTAAAATTTAGGTCTACCTGATTTTTTTTGATTGATGTAACCTGCAATGAACATCAAATGCATATAAACTTGATTCCGAGCCGTTATTTTACTTTAGTATCAATTTGTATTTATTTGACGTTTACGCCGCCTGCTCTCCAATATTTTAAAGTTCTTTTAAAGTTCTTTTTCTGTTTATATATTATTTAAATGACATAAAATGTATTCAGAACCCGATTCCGCGTCGCTTTCTTGCTGTTTTATAAATTTTGATATATATGAAGTTTAGGCCGCTAGGCCGCTAGGCCGCTAGGCCGCCAACTTCACAAAAAATCATAAAATTTAAAAGCTAGTTCACATTGATATTTTCTGCTTATATAGCCTGCAATGTACATCTAATGCATTTAGAAATTGATTCCGAGCCGTTATTTAAGTTAAGCATAAATTTTGATAAATATGAAGTTTAGGCCGCTAGGCCGCTAGGCCGCCAACTTCACGCCGCTAGGCCGCCAGGCCGCTAGGCCACCAACTTCACGCTGCTAGGCCGCCAGGCCGCCAACTTTACGCCGCTGGGCCGCTAGGCCGCTAGGCCGCCAACTTCACGCCGCTATGCCGCCAACTTCACGCCGCTAGGCCGCCAGGCCGCCAACTTCACGCCGCTAGGCCGCTAGGCCGCCAACTTCACAGATCTGCTTGACTTTAATAACGTTATGTGGTAAGGTCGTATATAGTGTATAAATGTCACATATAGATGGTAAAGTACATAAAGTTGATAAAGTACATATAGATGATAACTGAACTGAACCAAATGTTGTTTAACGGCTCATCAACGCAGTAAAGGTTATTTAGAGCCGCCCCAGAGAGAGGGGAAGGATACATAGGAATCCATACATATGGATGATAAAGTACATATAGATGAAACTTTATGTTTATTTCAAACTTTATTAAGAGCATCTCTTGAATATTTTAATTGATGAAACAAAATTAATCCCAAAGATGTTTATATGCTTTAGCATAATGTTTGACACGATCTTTAACGACAGAAAGGCAAGAAGTTAAAAGTTTGGAGATGTTTGTACTGGAGCAGGCACTAAAATGAAAAATAAAAAGGGACTTTATAAGATTGTTCGTGCAACTCAGGAATCCAGTACATAGTAGAAAACTTTTTTCGCAGCCGTTAAAGTGGTGCACTGAGGTATAAGCACGGAAACATTATCCTCAGTAAATTGAACTGGAGTATACAAATTAGTGCTACCTAATGTGGGCGTCAAAAAATAATAGCTTCTCATTCAGTCATCCAAAAACACGCATTCAAACCCAACAACAATTACAAAGATAAAAATAAGCCAATCGAGTAAATATTAGGTCAGTTGTAAATAGGCCGCTGGGGGTATAGTTTTAATGTATAAAGAACACTTAAAAGATGGTATACAGATTGTGAAAAATCACCATGATACTATTATTTGGATAAAGTTGGATCGTGTGTTTTTTAATATAAATGAGGATATCTATTTATGTGGTTCATATATTTGGTGTGAAGATTCACCAGCATATAATTCATTTAATAACATCAACTTGTTTGACACACTTGAAAATGATATTTCTACATTTGATTGCTTAGGTTCTGTGTTTCTATGTGGTGATTTAAATAGTAGAGTGAGTAATAAAAATGATTACATAATCCACGATAAATGTAATATGTCTGTTGATGAAGTAGATTATGAACCAGACAATACCCCTGTTAGGGCCTCTATCGATAAAAACCATAATAGTCACGGTATTAAATTATTAGATCTGTGTAAATCTTCATGTATACGTATTGTTAATGGTCGCATTGGTAATACAAACCAGTTCACCTACCTATCACGAAACGGTACATCTGTTATTGATTATTTGTTGTGTAGTGAACGCCATTTTTCATTGATCAGTGATTTTACTATTGGGCATTTTAATGAATGGAGCGATCATGCCCCGTTACATTTTTCATTTGTATGTAATAATGTATCACCTGATGTTAACAGTTATTCTGAGACACGATTTAAGTGGAATGATTTGTATAAGGCGCAATTTCGGTCTGGTATTATTGCCAAATTGCCCGACTTCAGTAATATTGTATTTAATTTAAATAACTGTACTAAACAGTCGATAAACGAGGCTTTGAGCAATTTTACTGATACTATACGGAGTGTTGCTGATCCTTTATTTACAAAACGCACTTATTCTGAAAATAAACCTTGTTTTGATACTGAGTTTCGTATGAAAAATGCAGACTGGTTTGATCAAGACTGTGTGAATGCTCGAAATACGTATTTAGATGCCTTAAACCTGTTTAATTGTTATAAAACTGATGCAAATAGAATAGATTTATGTGAACGTAAATTATTGTATAAGAATATAATTTGTAAGAAGAAAAATACATTTTATAAACGTAAAATGTCCGAAATAGAGAGCCTTAAGAAAAGTAAACCACGAGATTTTTGGAAGTATTTCAAGAGCTCAAATAAGTCTGTTGCTAATAAGATAGCATTAGATACTTTTCGTGAATATTTTGAAAAGCTTGGCAGTGATGTATTTAACTGTACAAATGAAGACGCGGACATTTTTTGTGAAAATAATGATTTTGATAATCCTAATGGGTCCTTCCCAGAACTTGACCAGCCCATCACGATTGATGAAATTTTAAATGCTGTAAAATCTTTAAAAAGAGGGAAGGCTTTTGGTAGTGATTGTTTACTGAATGAATATTTTATTGAAAGCATAGACATATTATCGGCTCATTTATGCGATATATTCAACTGCATTTTGAATTCGGGTTTTTACCCAGATAAATGGATGGAAGGGATTATAATTCCTTTACACAAAAAAGGTGATGTAAATGATGTAAATAATTATAGAGGCATTACGCTAGTTAGTTGTTTCTCAAAGGTTTTTACTACTGTACTCAATAGGCGACTTGAAAACTTTTGTAATGAGCATAACATAATTTCGGATGCTCAGTTCGGATTTCGGAAAGGAAAATCCACTGTTGATGCGATTTTTATACTTATGTCATTAGTCCAAAAATACTTGAATGAAAACAAACGATTGTATGTTATTTTTGTCGATTTGATGAAATGTTTTGATTCTATTTATAGAAATGCATTATGGCTTAAGATGTATAGATGTGGTATTAATGGCAAATTACTTAGAATTATACGCAATATGTACCAAAAAGTCAAATCATGTGTCAAATCCTGTGCTAATTATACTGATTATTTTAATTATGCTGTTGGCTTACGTCAAGGGGAGGTAATGTCCCCTCTTTTGTTTTCTCTTTTTGTTGAAGATTTGGAGTTATATTTGCAAAATAATATAGATTCAGGTTTGCAATTAGATGATATAGTACTAATGTTATTGCTATTTGCGGATGACATGGCCATTGTAGGAAAAACACCTGCTGAAATACAAGTACATTTAGATACATTAAATAATTATTGCGATTCGTGGGGACTTAAAGTAAATATTGCCAAAACTAAAATTATGGTTTTTCGTAAACGTGGCGGGTTATTAGCCAGTGAGCATTGGACCTACAATGGAGACGTTATCAACGTAGTGAATGATTTTAACTATTTAGGGAATATTTTCAATTATACTGGAAATTTCGCTCTTAATCAGGAGCATTTAGTTGGTAAAGCTCTTAAGGCAATGAATGTTTTATTATGTAAATGTAAAGTATATGATTTGAGTCCTAAAACTTTATGTCAGTTGTTCAATGCCTTTGTTGTGTCTGTTCTTAGTTATGCATGTGAGATTTGGGGCAATACTAAATCTAAAGAAATTGAAAGAATTCATTTAAAATTTTGCAAAAGGTTATTAAAGGTACTACCTAATACATGCAATGCAGCTGTGTATGGTGAACTTGGAAGATATCCCCTATATGTTAATAGATATATAAGAATTATGAAATATTGGTTGAAAGTAATAAATACTGACAATATCATTCTAAAGACTGTGTATGGACACGCTTTACAGGACTGTAATAGCGGAAAAACGAACTGGGTTAGCAGTGTTAAGAAATTACTAGATGATTACGGTTTTTCTTATGTATTCGATAATGCGTCTTATATAAACAGTGACGTTTTTTTGTATGACTTTAGAATTAGAGTTTTAGATGCCTTTAAACAAAATTGGTGTGGTACCTTAAACAACAGTTCTGTGTTAACATTGTACAAAGATATTAAAACTAGTTTGGAATATGAAACATATTTAGATATTTTGCCAAGAAGTTTACGTCTATATTTTACTAGACTTAGACTATCTGTGCATCCACTCAGAATACAGACTGGTAGATATGCCAGCAATAGAACACTTCGTGAAGAAAGATATTGCCTAATTTGTAATAGTTTAGATATAGAAGATGAATTTCATTTTGTATGTATTTGTCCTTGTTATATTGATATTAGAAAGAAATACTTAAAACGTTGTTATTACAAACGTCCTTCTGTTTTCAAATATTTGGAGTTACTGAAATCTCATGACAAGATAGAAATAATAAAACTTTCGTTATATGTTAAAGAATCAATTATATTAAGAAACGCATTATTAACTATTGAAAGGTAGTTACTTAGTTCAACCTCCTACTCTTATTTACTATACTACATAATAATAATAATAATAATGAAATGATAAATTATACCATTTGTATATATTTCACCATTGAAATCACATGACAAAAAATAATAAAACTTCTGTTATATGTTAAAGAATCAATTGTATTAAGAAACGCTTTATTAACTATTGAAAGGTAGTTACTTAGTTCAACCTCCTACTCTTATTTACTATACTACATAATAATAATAATAACAATAATAATGAAATGATTAATTATACCATTTGTATATATTTCATCATTTACTTGTATATATACGTTGACATCATATATGCTAATATGTATGTATTGTAGACGATGTACTTTGTACAAGTCTGAATAAAAAGTCTGTCTGTCTGTCTGTCTGTTAAACCAGGTTCAATAATTCATTAAACCTAACGCTTAACCTGTTGTCATTTCAAATTAACAGATTAAAATCAAACTAACTAGGCAACATTAATAGTTAATATCAGTAAAATAACAAAGATGATCATGTATATATGAATACAAATATCCAAAAGCCTAGAAAGCCGCAAAGTAAGTGCTCATTGCCTTGGCAGAAGCCAGAGCAACAGTATATAAATAGCACATTCACCCTTAGGATATGATTATCGCCCGAGGCGAAGCCGAGGGAGATAATCAATATCCGAAGGGTGAACATTCTTACTATCACCCTCTCATGAATGTGATATTTATTTTATTATACCGAAATCACCTCGGGCAAAAGCAAGACTCATTTTCAGCACCGATTTCACTTTGCCAGATTCCTTTTTTGAAAAAAACAACTTTTTTTCTAAAAGTTGCTATGAATGTTATATCGTTGGATCGGAAATAACGTAACTAAGAAAATGAGTGGTAGTTTATTGAAATCGGTCAAGTACTTTTGAAGTTATGGTGAGTTAAAAATAGCAATTTCACCATACTGAGCCGATGACGTCACCGAAACAGCGCGCATCAAAGCTGCGCATGTGATAATTGTTTTACTATCACCCTGCGAATTACTATCCCCCTCGCGTGAGATAGTAAGAAATTACACATTGTTGTCTATGGGGATTTAGCATGGGCGTCTTATGTGAGGTATAATAATCGAAAATATCAACGAGGGCCCGACAATACAAGACTGAAGACAAACATTAAACGTTGCTTTCCTTTTCAGGATTTAAGGAGACGTCATCATAGGTCCCACACTCTTTCGGGTCATCGCACAATTACAGAGGAAGGTAAAGTAAATGGGTGACCAACTAAACATGCAGTGCGATGCAAGATATGCTCTTAACCCATTTTGATAAACGTTCTTACAACTTCGGTTAAGCTTGTATGAAAGTGATCATGCCCGAGGATGTTACGAATATTACAAATCACGTCGCCATAGACGTCATATCCTCAGGGTGAATGTGCTATTTATATACTGTTGTGATAGTTCTTGTCGCAGAAGAGTTCTTAAATTGCAAAGGTTTTCAAGGTTTACGGTAACGGTTGTTCTGATGGAAGAGCTTAAGTTATACAAAGGCAAATAATGATATAGTGTCGAAACAATAAGTTTAATAAAGATTAAATGAAAGTATGTATTAATCCTATTTTAACCACAAACAACTGGTTAGTGTTTGCAACGATTTAAACATATCAACTCAATTTTAATCCAAACCGGAAACAAAGTAATTACTATATGAATAATGACAAAGTGTGCATTTCTATCATTAACGGCTGCCGTTTTAATAAGTACTAGTAATTTAAAATACATTTCCTTTCCAGAACAAAAAAATCTCTCTCTCGCTCTCTCTCTCTCTCTCTCTCTCTCTCTCTCAAAATGGTAAACTTACATATATCATATATAGATGGTGTACCAGTGCATTTCTGCAACATACTGTTATCAGTTTTAACGATATATCCGACCTGGAAAAAAAACACAACATAAACACTGAACATGATACATATATGTATTGTTGGTTGAGTTAAATGAATTAGATGATACATAATTTCCCAAGATGTGAGAAGTAGAGTGCACTGACTGACATGACTGACATGACGACCGATGTGATATGTGATATGACACATGGTGAAATAAAACATACGTTTTGTTATCTAATGTACTTTATGTACTATAATCATTTTAGATATTGAGTTCTGCTCAAACGCTCTCAATCAAACCGAGGGATTGCAAATTGTTTGTATTGATCGTGTTCGACGATTTCCAAATTTCTCCATTCATATTATTTTTATCTTGATCATAGAATTATTGACCCATATTTAATGTACCTTACGTATATAGTTTATTTTACTATGTATATAGCAGATTAGTAGAAACAACTATGTTTAGCTCATACGAGTTTGGCTGGTACCTATGTGACTCGTGGGTCTAAGAAGGGTTTGTAAAATCCCGAATGGAGTCGCTTGACTTGCGGTTGACTGCATGGGAGTCTTTGGGAAATTGTTTTGTACAATGTGCAGTTAAGTCATATGTATTGACCCATATTTAAATGTACCTTACACAGTGCTTTGACAAATTAAGTTTTACTGTGCTCACTTAAATAATTTTTTGACTTAGGGCTATGTGACTCGGAGTCAAAGAAATATTTGTAAAATTCTAACTCGCTTTACTCGGGGATATATGTGTCTGACTGGGAATCTTTGTGATTAGAAATCAAGCAACTGTTTCTTGCACAGAACATGTTGTTATGTATCAATAATACAGAAAATATATAGTATTTGTTTCAACGTTCATTTGACGATATTGGGTTCCACTACAGGAGTGATTTGTCAGATAAAAGAGACCATAATTTTAGACTTTATACTAAGATTGGAGTACCAGATGAATAAGATATATCAATAAGAGCGAATTGTGAAAACTTTTTTAAAATTGGAAAGAAGAACAGTTGCTGTTGTGTCAGTCCATGTGGACTGTAATTTTCAACGACGAAAATTCAGGACAGATATCATAGTCTTAATTTTAATTGTATAAAGCTGGTCTCGTTTTGACACAGACGTTTTTGTTTTGTGTTTTTTTTTATAAAAGTGCGTGAAGCTGGTGTTGGGCCGACACTTGTCTGTGTGTAACAGACAAATCGAACGATTGTTTAAGCGTTGTTTTAATGTGTACATATGCAAACAATTTGACTCCTTTGAGAGCTTCTGACTTGGAGTCGTGTGACTCGGGGATGAAGAATTATGATTGGGCGTCGCCTGACTCGGGTATAGATGTGTCTGACTGGGAGACTTTGTGTCTTGGGTTAAAGAAAATACAAATGTTAGGTTAAATCATTTGGAAAAATATGTCAATCTCTTGGATTAGGTATTTATCGTATGTTATATATGTTTATTAACGAAGGCTTGATTCATATGTTCAAGTTACTGAAATATATAGTTACTGCATCTGTTATCCCATTATTTTAGTTTCAGTCGTTCAGCAGCTTATACCAATAAATATATATTTATCATGAAGGTGTTGTAGTTGTTCTTTTATGAGAAGAGTGTGTTGAGGGAAAATATATTTTGTACGTGTCCTTATGTCTTGTGTATCTCAGATGAGGTAGGAAAACATAGTATGTTTAAGTAGATACATGGCAATTAAGTCTTACGGTAGTGTAATATTGAACAATTCATACTCAAGTCAGATTGCGAAAACAATGTATAACACTATTGACCTGTCGCATGTTATTCAAATGCATTTTCGTAAGAACAATGTCTACTCAAAAACTAAGCAGCCTAGTCGTAGTTCCGCAAGTGGTTTCGTCTTGTATGTGAATATAAATAATACATTCGGTGAATTGGTATCCCCAGACGAAGTGTTCATTGTCTTCTGGGTAGAAGCATAGACGGAAAGTAAATACGGACGATATTATACTAATAGAAGTATATGACATTGAACTTGAAGATACAGACGCGTTGTTTGGTTCTGCACGTCGACGTGTCTTGATGATATGAGTATGTGTGCCTTTCTTTTATTTTCAAATCCCTCTATGCATGTCAGAGTTGTGGAGAGGACACGAAATGTACCATAGTATATGTATATACGTTGACATTGAAGATACAGGCTCAGGTGTTCGGTTCTGCACGTCGTCTTGATGATATGAGTATATGTGCCTTTTTTCCCCCTTCAAAATCCCTCCATGCATGTGAGAGTTGTGGAGAGGACACGAAATGTACCATAGTATATGCATATAAGAAAGTATATGACCTTTATGATAACCTTGACCTTGAAGTTACAGGCTCAGGTGTTGTGTTCTGCACGTCCTCTTGGTAGCAGACACGAACATTGTAACGGACAAACGGAAGAACGGACTATTAAACGGACAACGCCAAAACTATATCCCGATAGACTGAACAGTCTCAATTGTTTCAAATGGTTAAATGAATGCAAGTATTTCAGGTGAGAACGGCAGTTCTAGATTGAGAACGCATTATGAGATTTGTTAGATTTAATTGCTTATAGGACTGTTTCCTCTTTAATGTTTTTAAAAAGATTGTTTAAAGTCAAATTGAGTAATTTATATTGTTGTCATCTTAAAAATAATGTCCTAACTAATAGGCAAACTGTCCGCCTATTCACAATTTGTAATTGTAGTACCATACTTGTAACCGTTTCTTCTTTCTTCGTCGCTTCCGAAATATACCTTTAACTGTATTTACAGTAAACATTCTCTTTATCGTTAGGAGCAGCGTCTTCCCCGTTAGCAAACACTTAGTGTATGATTAAATTAACTGTCAATATAGAAAATAACTCTTACTTGTGTTATTATACCTCATATAAAACGTCCATGCTAAATCCCCATAGACAACAATCTGATGCGAGGGCAAATCGCAGGGTGATAGTAAAACAATTATCGCATGCGCAACTTTGGTGCGCGTTGGTCGTACTGTTTCGGTGACGTCATCGGCTCAGTTTGGTGAAATTGCTATTTTTTAACTCATCATAACTTCAAAAGTACTTTACCGATTTCAATAAACTACCACTCACTTTCTCTGTTATTAGTTATTTCCAATCCAATGATATAACATCCATAATGTCCATACCACCTTTTTGAAAAAAATAAATCCGACAAAGTTAATGAACGTTATTTTGGCCCGAGGGGATTTCGGTATAATAAAATAAATATCGCATTTATGAATGGGTGAAGTAAGTAAGTAAGTAAGTAAGTAAGTAAATAGTTTATTAAAGTGACATGTGCATATACAATTCAAAATCAAACATGTATGAGATTACTGGAAATCAAGCACCCGGCCCAACGGACCTATAAGTCACTATCTATAAATAATAATATTAAGTAAATCACATGATATAAATATCAATTGTTAAATAAATTAAATAAAGCAATAATAAATAGTTCAGTGGCTATTAAATACGATTGCACATTTATAGCAATGACATTATACTTGCTAAAACAATAAGTTATGTAACAATATAAGTTGAGTTGCGTCTCTTAAGAAAAGCTTTAAATAAGTATTTTGCAACTTTCCTCTGAAGATTAAGCATAATAAATTTAAGTTTCTCGTTCTTATCAAAAGTTAAAAAGTCTCTGTTATGTAGAGTTGTATTAAATATAGTGTTTCTTATATCATTATAAAAAGAACAGTCTAGTAAGAAATGGTGTTCATCTTCAACAGCATTATCATTACAATATCTACAGAGTCTCTGGTTTTGATTTTCGCCGACGTATCTCCCAGTTTCAATTCTAATTGGTAGTATACCACAACGAAATTGGGCTAAAATAGATCGCTCACCCTTAGTAAGTGTCATTTTCACGTAATTATCGGTAACAAAGGTTTCTTTAAATAGAATATAAGTCCTCAATTTCGGTAAACTTCTAGTCTTTTGTATCCAAATTCTCTCGTAATAGTCTCTTATAATGACATTTAAAGTTAACATATTAACGGTAGTTTTATTATTAAAGTGAATAATCAAACCAAGTTCTTGCATTATGTTTTTAACACTGCTTGACCAATTATTATTGCAAATGGTATAGTCAGAGTTGAAAGCACGTTTTGTTAGACGATTGTCATCAAAAGTCACCATTCTATTCCAAAACCGTAATATCGAGGTCCAATGTCTATATAAACTTGGTAGCCACCCTGTGTCGCCGATAATAGCTGGAACTGGAGCGAATCTATGAACGCCTAAGAAGTATCTGGAGGCACGATTTTGGACATTGTCTATCGACTGATACTGTTTGTGACCCCATATAGACGAACCGTAATCAAGAATTGGAACTACGCAATTGTAATATAGTTTTTCGTATGAATTAAAACCAAATTCTTTGAATTTATGTATTTTAGATATAATGCTTCCAAGAGCCCTGCCTGCACCTTTAGCTAAAGCGTCGCAATTATAAGAAAAATTCAAGTGTTCATGAAATATGACACCTAAGTATTTGTACTGTCCGACTGTTTCTAATACATTATCACCAATTTTAAAAACATGATTGCTTTTATTACTACGCGGTTTTCTAAAGTGGATGCACTTGGATTTATCAGTGTTTATAAGTACACGCCACCTACGGCACCAATTGTGAAAGGTATCTAACATGCGCTGTAAATCCTCTTCCGAACTCGCCAAGAGCACAATGTCATCAGCATATAATAATGCCGACAGTTTACGGTCATCAAGCAGGACACCAAGGTCAAGGTCATTTATCTCACGGACAAGGTCATTAATAAATATCGAGAACAGCGTCGGTGACAAGTTATCTCCCTGTTTCACTCCGGATGCGCAATTAAACCACTCAGTAAGCGAACCATTAAGACGGACACACGATACCGAACTTGCGTAGATATTTTTGATGGAGTTGTATATCTTTCCATCAAGTTTGTATAAAAGTAACTTGTAAAGCATCATATCACGATCTATAAAGTCAAACGCTTTGCGCAGATCGATGAACGCAGTAAAAACAGATTGATTATTACGGAGAACACTGTTAAGAGTAAATATATGATCTTCACATGAACGATCTTTCCTGAATCCATTCTGCTCGTCCGCAAGTATATCATTGTCTTCCAAAAACATTGTAAGACGTCTATTTATGAATGAACTATAAAGTTTGCTTATGCAAGAGAGAAGACTAATCCCTCTGTAGTTCAAAGGTATTCTTCGATCAGAATTAGCGTCTTTCAAAATAGGGCATATAATAGCTTTTCTCCACTCGTGTGGTGTAATGCTCGTGTCAAACACAAATTGAAATAGCTTGTACAAAATTGCTATAACAGGTGGATATTTAAGAACAGTATATGGTATTCTATCATAGCCACAGGCGGATTTGGACTTGGTGTGCATGATTATAACCGTAATTTCCTGTAAGGTTATATTGTTATTAAGCTGATAATTTGAATCATACAGCGGGTTCAACATCGAATTTTCCAATAATAGTTTATGAGTTTTTGACCGATTGTAATGTAAGAATGTTTAATCTTCTGAAACTGATTATCACCCTCGGCTTCGCCACGGGCCATAATCAAATCATTGGGGTGTACATTCTTTCTATCTATTTATCACCCTCTCATGAATGCGATATTTATATAATATCGCCTTCCCTTATATGATATCGCCTTCCCCTTATATAATATCGCCACCGCCTTCCCCTTATATAATATCGCCTTCCCCGTTTAGGAAGCATGTGAATCATCATAAATGGAAGTTCGCTAATTCTTCCTTTTCTTTTCTTGAAAACTGTATAGGCATTTATTGAATTGTATGCATTTAATTATTATGCCTCCAATTAAATCCTTGTAAATGCACGTGATTCGTATTAAACAATATAAAGAAACAAATAAAAACTACCGTACTTCTTTGAATACATAATATACTGTTTCTAAACACGTGCTATCACCATACGTTTCTGCCAGGAAAAACATACATAAGTAATAACATTACTAGCTAGAATAAATTATATATTAATTGAACGTTCCTCAAATGATAAGTAAAGAGCAACATAGCAACGTTGTGCACGGAGAAGGCTCTCGTGGAAATGGTCCCTGAGTCTCAGTTCTTTCTCAACTGTACTAGTGAAAATGGAATCCCTTGGAGTATAATCAAGGGAGAAATGTAGCAGACTGGGTTTTACTGTACCCATACCATCATTGCGGCGGACAGAAGAAAGCTAAACTATTGATACATTGTCTTAATTGAAGCATCTTACATTAAAATAACTGTTGATTAATACAATGGAAATAACTATTTACCTGATGGTCGAACATTATGACATTCCATTGCCCACCAAATGCAAACATGGACATCCGGCACTGGTTTACGGCAAGGTATCCAATGACGTATGACGTTACGTCTGAGTTGTTGTACACCGGATGTACGCCATTAAAACTGCAGACGCATGTGTAGTCCGCGTTGACACCGCAAACAATAAGACATACTACTAACACCGATGCTACGATAGTGTCCATTTTGTTACAATCTGTTAAATTATAAACATACCGGTTAGATGAATGTACATGTTTGACTTTAATTATTTTTAATATTTTGTAAACAAGAATCATTGTCATAAACATGTCACCATGACGTTTTTCCAAAGTAAAAATGTCACTCAACGATGATTGCTTTCATATGGAGACGGTGTGAAAGACAACGCGAAAAATATCTAATAGATATAAGTGTTTTCCTCGCGTTAATATGTGTGTACACACGTCCACCTCACGTTAATATGTGTGTACATACGTCCACCTCACGTTAATATGTGTGTACATACGTCCACCTCACGCTAATATGTGCGCACGTGCGCCCACCTCACGTTAATATGTGTGCACGTGCGCCCACTTGGAATTGGAATCACTCTTACTAAAACTCATTAAACTACCAAATGGATATATAATTATGACATATTATCACAATTATAATTCACGAATACTAACGTTATATCTTTATAATTAATATGAAATAGGCACTACCTATGTAACGGGCAAAGCAATTTGATAGCATGTACACTTTTTACCCATCTCTATTTTAAGGGTCAGAACTAACTATAAATTTGATCAGATTTTAATCTTAAAGTCAGGAAATAGTTATAGATAGATCTTTAAATAAATATGTAAATAAATATATTTGTAAGGCCTAATAAAATAATACCCGTGTTTACTGCAACAATAAGTAGTGAAGATCAGCTTTTTGTTTTATTTTGTATCTGTAATAAGACTTTAAACTCGAGAACAATAAGATACGGATATGTTTGAGTGCAGACTTTATTTGATCTTTTTCTTTACACAGAAAATATGCGCAAGCATTTTTGGTGCAGTTTTTGTGTGAGTCAGTGTATTTCAATTTTCGGGGGCTAACAAACTGAACAGTTTTCGGAAAAAATAGATTCGTTTTATTCTCATAAAAGATGTCGGCAGCGTTTTAAAGGAGATGGTCCGGTCACGGTGAACACATGTTTATTTGTAATCCGAGCCTTCTCTGACCGAACCACTGTAGATAATCTCAAAGAATCTAGCTCATGTTTATTATTTATTCTAGCATGTCCAACGGATGTAAGTGCAGGGCCGTCGGACTGCGACCCATACCCTTGGGTGGGGAGGATTTTAGCGTGCTTTTACAGGAAAGGCATAATTTTGATTATAATCATTGTTTTAAATAGTCTACATGTTTTATTTGTATTAAATACAGTTCGTACTCAATATTTTACGTTCCAGAAGTTTTTTTTAATATATATATTTTTGTTGTTGTTTTTTTTCAGGGGGGAATTTTGAGTCTGAAATGGGGGAAAAACATACTTTTTGGAGGGGGGAATGTGTCCGGTTACCGGATGCAAAATCGGCAGATCGACGGCCCTGAAGTGTATACATAGAATTGAAATATCAAGGTTCTGTTTGTTGGCATAAATACCCATCAAAATACATAGGATATTTTTTCTATGTTTAATGAATGAGACTCATAGGTAGTAGTAGGTAGGTAGTCGAGGCCGTTTAGACCTTTTTCTCAGCAGTCCGTGTAAGACCACTTCCCCACCCAAATTACTTGCAGTTTTCCCCATTTTTTAAACTCAATTAACTCTGAAAATGTCATTCCCCAGTCATGGATCTTTCCCACATTCTAGGCCAAAATGCCCCTTTCCAGACCTCAGGGCTTTTTAACCTATTTAACAGGGGCCGAAATTCGGCCTCTTCCCAATTGCAAAAACCTCTATTTTTTCCCAATTTTGGGGTAAAAAATTCCCATTTAAAAAAAAAATATATATATATATATATTATTATTTTTTTGGTAATTAAGTGACATACTTTACATAGTTTGTATGTTAAAATAACTCAGTTCTAAACCTAATCAATATTTTACCTAAAACTACATTTTAATGAAATTTCCCCTTAAAAACAAATTTCCCAAAACAACGAAAATCACGCTATTTTTCCCAATTTGGACAGTCTCATGCTTCTTTTTCCCAAATTCAGCAGGCCTACGCCTGTTCCCAATTTCCTTGAAAAAAGCCCTGGACCTAGTAAAAGGCTCTGGTGGTGATGAGGAGGGGGATGGGCAAGTTTTTTTCATATCTCAAACTGTTATTAGTGAAATTTCTTTTTTGTTATCTGTTTAGTGTTATTGAGAATATTTAATTAATCTTTGTTACCTGTTATTATCAAATTCTTACTCCAGTTCCCATCCATTCCATACACAATTAATCATTCATTGTATCAAAGTACTTTTCCCGTTATCTAGTCAGTGCCTGTTTTATATTAAAACATTATTGTTACATTTTTAACTTGCTATTAATGTAAACATATGTGTATTTGTCTAGCATTTTCCTTATTTTATGTAGGATCTCTTTACTGGAAACACATATTTTGTTCTATCATATACTACAATAAACTCTTCTAACTAAAATAAACTCTTCTTAATCACAATTGCTGGTATCATATTTTGTTATAAGGGGTCGAAATTCGACCCATTCCGTCTCAAAAATGTATTTGATTGCAGTAACCCTCACCTACCTGGAACGCATTTAAAATTCGATGAGAACCCGGGAATCTCGCCGTGTTTTGAACCTGTCCTTTTTAAACAGTCAAGAGATTAGTCTCCCTTTATAAGATTTGCGAATGTGAATTTTAGAAAAGCTAACAAGAAATAAGCAACAGAGCTGCGTTAATTTGTTTGTTTATCAAACGAAAACATTGCACAGCAAGGTCACTTAATTCGTATTTTCCGTAAAAATAGCGAAGAATAAGCCTGTGACATGTAATAGTCGCACGTCGTAGCGAACGCTAACGCGCCGTGGAAACTTTCTTTACGACGTGTGAAACTTACGATCTATACCGATTACGACGTTCGAAACGTACGATCTACATCGATCACAAACGCTTCAAAATTGAAGCGCTTCAGAGTCCTAGAAATACTCAAAAACAGATAGAAAACTCCTGGGTACACGCAATCCTTCATAAAAATGTAAACATTATTCAAAATTCATTATTTCTGTTAAAATGGAAAGCCGGTAAGTTACTTTTGGCTTTCAACTGTTAATCACGTCTGCGTGACTTCACGTGAGACAGGAAGCTGTTCAAAAATGAGACCGGAAGTTTCAAAATGGCGTCGTCCGCCCGTCCGCCATCTTGGAGACAAAATTCAAGTTTGACGCACTACCAAAATGAAAATTAGTAGCGTTAGTTAGTGAGTATTTAACATAATTATTCCCATGCATACATGTACATACATACATACATGTACATACATGTAACCTATAGTCGGGCGTCTATAATTAACGCCGTTCTGTAATGATGTGTATGTAGTTTGCTGCTACGCAGCTTAATATGTGAATGACTTAAAACAAATATTGATTTCTGAAAAATCATCAAAACGAGCTCCTTGTTTTCAACTGGTTCATCTGTGTGAAAACGATGGACTTTCTGCGTTTACACAGTAATAACCAAATA
>JAWPHD010019942.1:0-33657 GCA_037043455.1 Cyrtodaria siliqua | reverse complement strand
CTACATTCTACACAACTATTCACTACTACCTACAACACTATTCACTACTATCTACATAACTATTCACTACTACCTACAACACTATTCACTATAATCTACACAACTATTCACTACATTCTACACAACTATTCACTAGTGTCTACAAAACTATTCACTATAATCTACACAACTATTCACTACAATATACACAACCCTTCTAATGAAGCAGCATAATTTAGAATCAATATGTGTTAAAAGACTTTAAGTCAGAAAATGTTTTGATAGACTTTAGTCATGTACAATGGGCAGAACTGAATTGGGTTTTACGGCAAATCAACACAAAAAAGTTACATGGCACCAACAGGAATGAATATTTCAGGCCCACCCTCCATTTACATTAGGATAAAAATATGCAAAATGGGCCAAGAATCTTCTCACCTGCAGAACTGCATAATTTCTGCAAATTCGGTTGTAAACACTCTATTTTTTCGCTGGAGCCTGGGCCCTGTTTTATTAAACATCTTACGATGTCTCAAATTTTAAAATCTCACCTAAGCATTCAATGTAGACAATTATGTGTGCACGTAGTGCAGAAATATCACATGTATAAGAAAATGAATGAAATCAGGTTTACTTGTAATTAATAGTGAAGCATTTAAGAAACTGATTTACGATCAAAATGGTCGTTAAGTTTCAAGTTTCATAAAACAGGTCCCAGGATCATGGTTTTCTGTAACCACTCAGGTAGCACCTGACATACTACAAGGAAGATGACGAAGACCATAAATGACCACAGCGGGTGTATATTGAGCAAAAATACCTCACTGGTTTAAAAACTCGTATTAAATACCAGATGAATTTCTTTGGATGTGGTGCAATAGATTTGGAATGTATTTGGAATGTATATATACGTACAACTACTCACAAACATAGCACAATAGAGTTATTTTAATGAACAAATACTGAAATAGGTTGATCCTTAGAACATTTGTTGTACTCATCTGATGTGTTATAAAGATAATAGTATAAGTTACTTTGTGACAAAATATGTATTTTTGTTTATATTTGACTGTCACTCAGACACTTAACTAGAGCCAGTCATCCTCCACTAAGTTTTAGCCACCTTGTGCAAAGATATATAAGGTCATAATTAAAGAATGTCATGCCATTTCAAAAACTTTCTAAGTATGTATCATAAATATTGAACTTTTTTTAAACAGTGAAGAAATAACAAGTGCATTCATTTCAAATAATCAGCTTTCTTTCTTCTTTGCCTGGAATGTCCTGTATCTGCTATCACAGTCAGTTTTAAACTATAATGTAATCCATCTGGGTTGAGGTTTAATATGCAATACCTGGCTAACCCACAGCAGCCCCAGTCTGAGCTACAGCAATACCAGTCTGCATCACAGTAATATCAGTCTGAGCTACAGCAGTACATGTCTGAGCTATAGCAATACTAGTCTGAGCTACAGCAATACCAGTCTGAGCTACAGCAATACCAGTCTGAGCAATAGCAGTACCAGTCTGAGCTACAGCAATACCAATCTGAGATACAATAGTACCAGTCTGAGCCATAGCAGTACCAGTCTGAGCTACAGCAGTACCAGTCTGAGCTACAGCAGTACCAGTCTGAGCTACAGCAGTACATGTCTGAGCTACAGCAGTACCAGTCTGAGCTACAGCAGTACATGTCTGAGCTACAGCAGTACCAGTCTGAGCTACAGCAGTACATGTCTGAGCTACAGCAGTACCAGTCTGAGCTACAGCAGTACCAGTCTGAGCTACAGCTATACCAATCTGAGCTACAGCAGCACCAGTCTGAGCTACAGCTATACCAGTCTGGGCCACAGCAATACCAGTCTGAGCTACAGCTATACCAGTCTGAGCTACACCAATACCAGTCTGAGCCATAGCTATACCAATCTGAGCTACAGCAGCACCAGTCTGAGCTACAGCTATACCAGTCTGGGCCACAGCAATACCAGTCTGAGCTACAGCTATACCAGTCTGAGCTACACCAATACCAGTCTGAGCCATAGCTATACCAATCTGAGCTACACCAATACCAGTCTGAGCCATAGCTATACCAATCTGAGCTACACCAATACCAGTCTGAGCCATAGCTATACCAATCTGAGCTACACCAATACCAGTCTGAGCCATAGCTATACCAATCTGAGCTACAGCAGTACCAATCTGAGCTACAGCTATACCAGTCTGAGCCACAGTTATACCAGTCTGAGCCATAGCAGAACCATTCTGAGCAACAGCAGTACCAGCCTGAGGTACAGCAATACAGTCCGAGACACAGCTATACCACTTATTTGTTATCATTGTCGATATTATGCACTTTCAAATATGGAAAAAATCTAGACTTTCAATCTGCATTTATGCATTATTACAACGAATGAAGAGAGTTTGGAAGAATGGTTTTATACTGGAATTTGGTTGATTAGTTTCTTTAAGTCAAGCATAGTATGAGCATCTCGCTTGATTAACTCTAAATCTCAGTCCACAATCGTATGTGCCCTCGTGATTAAAAACCATGTTGTTGCTTGTAATAGCATTATAGACAAACGTCATTTCCTCCAATAAATGACTCTAGATGCCAACTTTTGTAACGGCAATTGTGTCTCCTGGGTAATCTCCATAAATAACAATAGCAGTAATAATGATGAAATGTGAACCCTTTACATTTATATGCTATACAGGCCTCAGTAAGATCAATCTCTTGTTCGACAACTCCTTAAATTCAGACCTATCTGCCACTACTGGTCTGACAGAATATGTAATAGGACATCTCTGTTTAACAGTCACACACAAATCTAACTCTTTACAACCCATAAACTTTAAATCTAGTTGGATATTACACTAACAGTGACATCAATTGTTTCTATTTTACCAAATCATCAGTTTTCACATAAATATAATGGATAAAAAATACTGGCATTTCCTCAACTCCATACGTCCGATTTAAGTCCACCCCAGACTGGTTCACCAGAAATATATCCATAACATCTGGAATGTTTCCAGGTTTTCCAACCCATAAGATTCACGAGTAACCGACCTTGCTTGGAATTCACTTGAGTATATCCACAAATCACTGGACAACAAGACCTGGATTTTAACAAATCACCGAGTACCAACTCCTCCTGGATTCCATCAATTACAGATCTTAGCTCCAGGATTTCAATCAATGGCCAAGCTCGATCTGACGGATTTCAACCAATCGCAGGGATCCATGAATTCCACGATTGTTGTTTGATTGACAGTCTAACATGGGCTAGTCTGGTCTCAGGAATACAGGGATTGTTCCAACCACTGGAATGAAAAAACAAAACACATATACTAGTATTGTTTTAGTAAAAAGGTTTTGGTTTTAATTATTAGCTCCATTGGATATTAAGCAAGGATCACACATGTATGAAAATTGCTATGTTCACACCTTCCTTCAACTAGAACTATACACAGGTACAGTAGACTATACACAGGTACAGTAGACTATACACAGGTACAGTAACTATACACAGATACAGTAACTATACACAGGTACAGTAGACTACAGATCTTAGTAAGTTAAAAATAAACACAAATATCTTTAATTTGAAACGTGTGTGTAATGACCTAAGAATGCTCAGTCAGTTACTCAAACAGTTACAAGTTTTAAAACTGCTGGAAGTTATTAAAATGCCAAATTATTATCTCCCTTTGGTTTAGAGTAGCAGATACTTTTCCCTAATGACCATTTGTAACCTAAATCAGTTACCAAGATCATTTGCTAATAAATCGAAATAGTTGCCAAATGTGCAGTGTTTATTTATGTCTGAATACTTATTATTAAGGATAAAAACATCTTCATCAAGATCTAATTAGCAGTTGTTCAGTAGGTAACTTGAGAGGCTTTGTGCACTGGATTTTCATCCATGCTCATAGAATTTTATTGCATGGTTGTAAAGTTGAATAATCACCCTACCTGGAGAAAATTATATATATTTAGGGAAAATTCCTGTACAGAAGATAGAATGCAGCTAAACTTGAATGATTTTGTGGTAGTAACTGATTTTGGATACTATCCCAGTTTTAGTGGGTTTTTTTAAATAACAGTGACAGGTTGTCAAAAACATAACTGTTTAAGGTAAGAGCTCTTGACTGATGCTGTTGCATTTTTGTTTGTCTTTTTTCTTTTAAAAGTTGGGCTTCTCCGTAATCTGAAATCCAGGAACCAGCCCCGACAAGGGCCATCATAAATTGTTTTCGGTTTGCCGTTTCGCTACCTACCCATGAAAAAGGGGCCTACTCGATACTTTTTACAGCAATTCTTTAACAGTTTTTTTTTTTACTATCCTTGCATTTCTTAAGGTTTTTACTGTCTTCAGACAAAAAAAATAATTCACCTACCTACCTACCCACTTATAAAATACTGGGTCGGTAAACAGCAAACAAATGAATTTTTAAGGATGGCCCAAGAGCAGTTATAATACATCAAGGAAAAACGTTTTACCTTGCATAATAACCCACTGATGGACAAAACCACAACATGACATGCTCGGCCTAAGAACAGCACAAATAAAACCAGAAAACATAGGGAATACACACCTGTTCTATGGTGAACTCTGCATGCCCATTCTTCCTGAACTTCTGGTATATGTCTGAAATGATTCATGGAAATTGCTGTATATCAAAAGGCATCACAGACATACTACATTAATATGTGTACCAAGATTCATGAAAATATGTTGAATTGTTTTTGATATGTGCTCCAGAAACAAATATTTGGACATTTGTTTCCAAGTAAACACCAACAATATAGATAATACAATGTTTAGCTTAAAATGCACCATCATATTATTAAAACCACTAGGTTGATATCTCTTCAAAGTTGCATGAAGATAGCTTCAGAGGTCTTAGTTCAAGAAGTACCACACTTGGGCTGTAGTGACTTGCCATAGACAAAGCTGTGGGCTGTAGTGACTTGCCATAGACAGAGCTGTGGGCTGTAGTGACTTGCCATAGACAGAGCGGTGGGTTGTAGTGACTTGCCAGAGGCAGAGCTGTGGTCTGAAGTGACTTGCCATAGACAGAGCTGCGAGTTGTAGACTTACCACAGATAGAGCTGTGGGTTGTACCACAGACAGAACCGTGGGTTGCAGAGACTTGCCACAGAGCTGTGGTTTGAAGTGACTTGCCACAGAAACAGCTGTGGGTTGAAGTGACTTGCCACAGAGCTGTAGGTTGAAGTGACTTGCAATGGACAGGGCTATGGGTTGAAGTGACTTGCCACAGAGCTGTAGGTTGAAGTGACTTGCCATGGACAGGGCTATGGGTTGAAGTGACTTGCCACAGACAAAGCTGTAGGTTGAAGTGACTTGCCATGGACAGGGCTATGGGTTGAAGTGACTTGCCACAGACAAAGCTGTGGGTTGAAGTGACTTGCCACACACAAAGCTGTGGGTTGAAGTTACTTGCCACACACAAAGCTGTAGATTGAAGGGACTTGCTAGACAGAGCTGTGGGTTGAAGTGACCTGCACGGACAGAGCTGTGGGTTGAAGTGACTTGCCATGGACAGGGCTGTGGGTTGAAGTGACTTGCCATATCTGTGGGTAGCACTGACTTGCCATATCTGTGGGTTGCAGTAACTTGCCATAGCTGTGTGTAGCAGTGACTTGCCATAGCTGTGGGTAGCAGTGACTTGCCATAGCTGTGGGTAGCAGTGACTTGCCATAGCTGTGGGTAGCAGTGACTTCCCATAGCTGTGTGTAGCAGTTACTTCCCATAGTGTGGGTAGCAGTGACTTCCCATAGCTGTGTGTAGCAGTGACTTCCCATAGCTGTGGGTAGCAGTGACTTCCCATAGCTGTGTGTAGCAGTGACTTCCCATAGCTGTGGGTAGCAGTGACTTGCCATATCTGTGGGTTGCAGTGACTTCCCATAGCTGTGGGTTGCACTGACCTGCCATATCTGTGGGTTGCAGTTA
This sequence comes from Cyrtodaria siliqua, assembly GCA_037043455.1. NCBI lineage: Eukaryota > Metazoa > Mollusca > Bivalvia > Adapedonta > Hiatellidae > Cyrtodaria > Cyrtodaria siliqua. The sequence continues at coordinate 27,700 of JAWPHD010019942.1, read as the reverse complement.
CTTGCCATATCTGTGGGTTGCAGTGACTTGCCATATCTGTGGGTTGCAGTGACTTGCCATAGCTGTGGGTTGCAGTGACTTGCCATAGCTGTGGGTTGCAGTGACTTGCCATATCTGTGGGTTGCAGTGACTTGCCATAGCTGTGGGTTGCAGTGACTTGCCATAGCTGTAGGTTGCAGTGACTTGACATAGCTGTGGGTAGCATTGACTTGCCATAGCTGTGGGTAGCAGTGACTTCCCATAGCTGTGCGATGCAGTGAGTTGCCATAGCTGTGTGTAGCAGTGACTTGCCAGATATAAAAAAGAATAACTTACTGAACAGTTTCATGAGTTTGGCAAGACAACAAAGGAAGTTCTCCAGGTTAACTTGATCTCGAACATTGGAATACTTGAACACTAGGGCTGCCATTGTACTGCTGTTCAACTTGAACCCTGAAATAAAGGTAGGTCTTGTAAGTAAATAGGAAAGTCTAGCAAGTATGTAGGTAAGACTAGTCTGTTTGTTTGTTTGGATGGTGTTTTATGTTGTTTTTAGCACGTTAGGCCATATATGACAGATGGAGACAGATCACCCTTTTTTCCTGGGTAGAACCAGCTCTGTACACCTCCAGCCATCTGTAAGAATCGAGACTTTCTCACTTGACAAGTCCAGCTCTGAGAGGCGAGAAGATTTACAATGCAGTGTTGTTAACAACTCGACATCGGATGCGTTTAGTCAGCACATAATATGTAAGATAGGTAATAAAGTAACGTGACCACCGTTATTACAATGAGAAAGTTGTTATTGTTCTGCACAATATTTTTGTATTTTCTATGCTATTCAATTGTAAAAAAAGCTTCAGGCTTGACTATTATTATTACAATAGTATTCAAAAATGTGCCATAATACCCGATAATTCGCTGTAAACGATGTTCTTAATTATAGGTAGAAAATTATATTACCTGCAGAAAGCAAGGCCCGCCGCAACTCAAAGGAACTCAGCATTCCCGACTTGTCAATATCAAACTGATGGAATAATTTCTGAAACAAAAAAAAACAATAGGAGTGTGATATTTTAAACATATCTGGATCAAACTACATGTATACCAATACATTTTTCTCTAATGTAACATGTGATATCAAATAGATTGCAAAACCAGATATTTGTGTCCGGGACATGAATGCGTCCGCTGTAAGCTATCAACTAGGGCTTTTCTTTCGGAAATAGGGGAAGAGGCCCAGGCTTTTCAATAGGGGGGGGATTTCGATTTTCGAGATATAGGGGAAGGAAAGTGTGTTTTTTCGAGATGTAGGGAAAACAGAAATTAAAGATATGGGAGTGCAAATATGCCTTTTGAGCATTTCAGATGAAAAATGTACATTTTAGAAAAACTTTCTTTAATAAAAGTATCCAAAACATAACATTATTGAGAAAGTAAGAGTAGGGAAATGGTGTTTATAAAAAATAAATATATATATCTTTTTTTTTCAGCCATAGAGGGGAAAAAGTGGGCTATTTTGCTAGCTAGAGGGCCGAAAGTTTACGAGAAAAAAAAAAAGGCAGGTCAGCTGAAATATAAAATCATATAAGGGCCAAATGTCAATGAAGAGGATCAGCACCATGAAAAGCACAACTAGACTTCATACTGATACTTGATACATACAAAGTGTCACATACGTAAAGTGTGACGTACGTACAGCAATATATGCTCCCCATATATGGCAGGGGAATTAAAATAATATCCATTTTATTACAGTCACTAGTAATCAAAAGGTGCTGATCACAAAAAAAGGTTTCCTTGAAAAATACAACGTCACATTTGATAAAAAATAGGTTTTTCATGGAGTGATTTTGACCAAATTTGGGATCAATATGGTTTGTTTCTTTTATCAATAATGTCTTAAATTCTTACCTTCCAAGTTTGTAACAAATTCCACAAGTACAAGAATTCTGTGTATCCCAGCTTTCCTGAGTTGTCAACGTCCAACAATGATATAAAACACTTACACGCCTCCACACTTAGGTCTTTATGGAACATATCTGAAAAATGACATAAACACCTTTATTTGGGAAGAAAGTAGTTTTTACGGAAGATTTTGATCATGATTTAAATCACATGTAACTGGGTACAGGTAAATAATGAATAATCAATCCCTAACCGCATGTCCTTGGTAGCTCAGCTGGTGAAGCACTGGTATGGTAAACCAGAGACCCTGGGTTCAAGACCCGATTCAGGCACGGTTTTTCATCACCTGTTATAATTGGGGGCTCGTCCAGGATCATCCCCCAAAAAAACAGCAGTGGTTCTCCTATATAATCATGAATTCAGGGATGAATTTGAGTCTGGTGGGTATGTATGTAACCGGGTACAGGTAAATGGTGAATAATCCTAACTGCATGTCCTCGATAGCTCAGTTGGTAGAGTGCTGGTATGGTAAACCAGCTACTCTGGGTTCGAGTTCCGGTCGAGGCAGGGTTTTTTCACCATCTGTTATACACAAATACCAATGTTCAACAAAATGTTAGTATATTTCAAGAGCTTAACTAAACACTTTCACTTCAAATAGCAAATCTTAGAAATCATGTTCTCATGAATTTTACTGATATCTTTTGTAAAAATACCGTAAACATTCTTTGCCCAGAAAAATGATTTATTCCACATTATAAACTGGCACAAAAATTGATAATTTTTCACCATTTCCAGAGAATGCGTATTTAAAGGTGGGATCAAACTCGTAAGTAATCAAACTCTCATATCTATTTAACCCTTATTATATATACCCGCTATATATATATATATATATATATAGTGGACTGTTCTTTCTTTTTTTTAAATTAAAACCATTCCATTTACATGACAAAGGGGTGTTTTGGGGCAGAGGCTATTATAGTCATGCTTAGCGGGCTAAGGGTTAATATAAGTGCTCACTTCTCGATCATCAGGCTGGGGGTCTAAGGGTATCGACATAAACTTGACAAATAATAGTATTTTCTATTCTTAAAGGGAGTACAAACATAAAAAGTATGAAATGACCAATTTAAAAGGTGAAATAGTTCATAGGTATAGATGGAACATTAACAGTTTCCTATAATACAGTGCTATAATTAACAATTATAATTTACAACAAGTCTTAAAAGTTCATACAGAATCTCCAAGTTATAAACAGTCACACGGAGCAAATCGGCGACATCTACACAACGCTCGCTTTGCACTACATTGCCATTTAATTCAAGTAATTTACTGCCAAGTTTAAAACAGCTATTCCTGGCACGTAACCATAGTTAGGAAATACCTTCCTCAAATTGTTTATTTTAATTTTTTCAGCGTAATTTCTTTTGGTGTTTTATGCCTCATTTAGTTTATTTTTTATCAATTAATATATAAATAATGTATAAGAACTGTTCTAGAAATAACATCAGTCCTGATGCGTTTCCGTGGCAGAATGGTTAATGACGTTGCTTTGTAAACCTTCACCTCTTACCGCTGTGGGTTCGAATTCCACTGGAATTCATAGGTATAGATGGAACACAATTTAAGGGCCATAACATAATGAATGAGGCTTAAAAGGTCCCCTTCATTTGAAGGAAATGCATATTGGACAGTATTAAATACGTGCTGTCCTAGGTTTCACCTGTTTACATTCAAAATATACTCACGGTCAATGAAACGCACCACAAAACAAAACCTTTTAAAAGTTAGAATTTGAGACATTTTTGACAAAATATGATATAATTCATACAACGAGTTGACATTTACCAATTTGTTACTTGCATATCTGGATTTAGTGCATTCCACATTGGTGTTATGAAATGCAAATGCAAATGCATTACGGGGTTTCTTCAGTTACATCGCACAAAGAAATCTTTTTCTCAAAAACAATCCTTGCATAATAGGCATAATACCGTCAGAAGTCAAACAATAAAACTGACCGATTAATACAGCTCGAAATTTAGTGGAACAGTTTTCTTTTCATGAGTATCCATAGTAAACTATGTTAAATGAAACTGTAAATAACTTTGTAATTGCTTGTCATAAAGGCCTGCCAATAAACATATAGGACAAGTTAGATATGAAGATTCAATACTTAAAAAATAGACAATATTGGTTCAGCAGTTTTATTTCAGATGGTTTGCGAATAATTTGTTTGTATGGTGTTTTACGACCACCCACTTTTCCTGGGTAGGACCAGTACAGTACATCTCCCGCCATCCGTAAGAATCGAGCTCCCAGTGGAAATCAAACCCGCAGCAGTAAGAGGCGAAGGTTTACAACACAACGTCGTTAACCATTCGGCCCCGGAAATGCTGCTAATAAACGAACAGCATAAACATATGGAGTTAATGGTGTGTTTTCATTGACCGTCAGTATATACAGTGAATTCAAATTTTAGACCTGAATAACACAGTGACAACATCATATTTGATTGAAATGACATTTTGTGTCATGACCTGGAACATTTTTATAAAATTAGATTCTTCTACAGAAAGTCTGATATACAGCCTTTAACCCCTAGCCCGCTATGAACGTATAATGGACTGTCCTTTCTTTAAATTTAGACCATTCCATTTATGTTACAAAAGGGTGTTTTGAAGAAATGACTGATGAGCAGCTGGACATTGTAAACCCTGATGAGTGACTCGCAGGCGGATCTGGGTTTACAATGGATGCAAAGGCTATTGTAGTCGCCCTTAGCAGGCTAAGGCTTAAAGGCTGCAATATTTCATAAATGAAATATATCACGAAAACTTGGAAATAGGAACGAGTTATGGTAAAATGGGTTCTACGGCGCACCAACGCAAGAAAGTTGCTATGGAGCCAACAGGAATGAACATTCAAAGACAACCCTTCATTTACATCAAAAATAATATCAACAGAATGAAACTTTTGGTATATCATAAAACCAATACTTTCTACCATACCTTTCTTTAGACCATCATTTAGGGATTTCGAAAGTTCATAAGGATTTACTTCCATGTCCTGAAATTCAGAGAAGATATTGTTAAATTGGTCAAATATAATTACATTTGTGGAAGTTAAATATATCTGACAAGCAAACCCTTTGGTATTAAAGTTTGAACATTTGCAATCCTTTAACGCACTAAAGACCTCACTCACAATCAAACGAAAGTAAACATTCTATCTCAGGCCATCCTTAAAATTGTGTTGGTTTGCTGTGCTCCAACCTACCCACTTAAAAGGCAGCTACCCAAACAATTGTTTTATTAGCATTAAATGTACTTATGGGATAACAATCAAAATTTAAAAGGATTCAGCTCTCCATTGCTTGAATTCATTTTCCTATCATCTCTCCAAAAATGGTACAACCGGTTCTTGGATAAGAAACTAGAACTATCACTGAATGTGATGAATACCCCCGCTTTTTTTATTTGGCCAGTAGGGCTTATAAAAACAAAGCAGAAAAAAGAAGACAAATTTAAAATAAACAAACCTCTCCAGACACGGAATAAAAGAATCGTCTAAACTGCTCTTCCTGCTGAGGATCAGGTTTAGGCTGAGGTAGAACTATATCTAACTTTTCCGACGGTTCATCTGTCCCTCTACAATACAAACGTATGACTTTATACATCAGTACATGTGAAAATGTCATAGACCAGCAGGTGTGTTACCATGGCATACTGATTTCCTTCTTGATTAGTTTTCAATCTTCATAAAAGGTAGAGTCAACAGCATCAACTTTTATAAATACTTTATATTTCCTTTTTCGAAGGCACAATTACTTGAGACCCTGACTTTATCCATCTCAGTTCGACAATTTACATGGTTCAATATTTTGTTTTCTATTTTTAAATATTGCCACACACCCTCGCAGCCAACTGTGTGTCATGGCCATTTAGTAGACAAAATATCTCGAAATGCTGTTTGTTTATAGAACCAACCTTATCATCTAATAAATATCAATCGGCTAGCTGGGAAACAAGGTAAATGCTAATAAATTTGGGCCATCTTTCTTTTTTTTGGCACCGCAAATCGCACCAATATCGGCTATATATAGTGATAATTTTACTTTTTTTTTTTTTATTATAAGTCAATCTAAGCTGAAAACATAGCATTAATGAGACACATAAAAACAGATCATATGTATAATACAGATAGGGCACTATGTTTTGTAAAAAAACGTTCACCACTGTCAGAGGACTCGGTAAAAAGGAAAAAGAAAAAAGAAAATGTTCAACCAACCCACTTAACGTTTTTGGTTGGACCACAGCTGCTGAGCAAACAAACACTTTTTTAAGGATTGCCTTGGATTTTTCAAATGCTTTCCATTAAATATCATAATAGGCTAATAGGAATATTAAGCCGTATTTACAGATTTGTGTATACTTGTCTTACGTTCCATATATGCTATAAACAGAAAACATTTAATCCAACAATATACTAATACTTACACAGATGTATTTTTATTTTCAAAGAATAATCGTAGATAAAAGTCTGCTTCTTCGTTGTCATCATAGGTACATGGAATAACAATATACTCGCCAGGTGGCAGCACTAATCGTTGAATAATTTGTCGAGTATTTATAAACATATCACAGCTGGCTACGCGGTCATTATGATCAAAATAGTCTTTCTTTAATGGCAGTGCATGGCTTTTGATATACTGAAATTGGAAGACAAAACAATAATTGGACTTTTCTGAAAAACAATACATAAAGTTTTATTAGATTCTCTCCCAGAGGCCGACTAGATGGGAGACTCAGATACCCTACCAAAATACTCAGATACAATACTCTTCCGGAGAGAATTCGAAACCCCTCCGAGAGTGATACTCAAGAGAACCCAGTGAAAGAACTGATGAAATATAATCCCTAGTGAGAGACTCAGAACCCCAAGTACAAACATCCACATAGTTATATGTCTCGCCTCGCCTACCCATTATTCCTGGGTAGAACCAGTACTGTACACCTCCTGTCTTCCATAAAAATCAACAGTCGAGTCAATCTCCTGGTGGGATTCGAACCCGCAGCGGTGAGAGGCGATAGATAACAAACTGTAAAAACACGCTTGAACTGACAGCAACAAAGTGACAAATAAGTGACAAATGCATTCGAAAATTTTGACTCATTTGACCTTCAGTGTGACCTTGACCTTTGAGGTATGGCAACAAACTGTACAAACATGCTTGAACTGACTGTTTGCAACATGGTTGACAGCAAACAAAGGTATGACAAGAAATGTCACCAATAAGTGACAAATGCCTTCGAAAATTTCGACTCATTTGACCTTGACCTTTGAGGTACAGACCCGATTCTTGCACAGGACACACCTTCTCACTGTGGTTAACATTTGTGTGAAGTTCATGGAAATCCCTTTAGTTCATTCAAAGTTATAGATGATACAGGATTGTTTCGGACAGAATTTGTATAACAAGCACCAAGTTTCTACCTTGCCTGCTCTTCATCAGCTTTTCAAAATAGTAAATTGTCCATAGTCAATTCAGGGTTTGTATTTAAACACTGTTGTAAATCAATAACCGTATAACTTCGCGTAATCCTAGAGTACCTACCCTATATATTACAAAGTGTACCTACCCTATATATTACAAAGCCTATGTAGACTAATCGTTCACCCTTATTTTTCATTTTCCGCCGATCTTTCTGCATGAGTTGTATGATAAAACTACACATCTGATCATCGTCTTCATCCGTGTCCTCCAGGTGCACACGGAACTGTGGGTTACACCAGTGGGTTTCTGTGTGTAGAGAGAACAGAGGTCATGATCACAGGGTCATACATTACACCAGTGGGTTTCTGTGTGTAGAGAAAACAGAGGTCATGATCACAGTTAGGAATTCTGCATTTAACCAAATATTATTATTCACTTAAAAACATTTGTCCCAGACGGCTTAGTTTCATTTGAGGAAGATGGCGCTCACTTAATCGGACAGAAAGATTAATCAGACAGGAAGAGTAAATACATTCTTGCACTCAACCTTGATGCTAGTATTATTAAACTCAATTCAAATTAACTGAGACAAATGCATTTGGTGAAGAATCCCATGACATCGAATTTAAACTATCAAGTACCTAAGACATTTATTGATATCAATTTTTAAATTAACAGAACACGTTTAATCTTTCAAACTTTTGAATAACAAACCTCTTAACGTGGGTCTGCCGCCTGCATTGAAGCCCTTCAGCCATCGCCCATGGAACTCTGTGGTATGCCACTGTCGAGGCATGTCAATAGGCGAGTCTGGCGTCAGGTTACAGATGTCCACCGTGTCAAAGTTCTTCAGGAAATCACTGAAATCCATCCTGCAAGTGGTAACGTAGCATAATAATAATATTTACATGTCAGTGAAAAACATGGAGTAGTTTCATGCTAGGAAGTATGGTCGAACAAATAGTTTAACAAATCAGTAAAACAATTGTTATCATTACCTATAAACTCTCTATATAAATGGTTATTAGTCATTTCCGACTGTTTCCCGCTACTGACGTCACAGGGGTGAAACAGTTTGACTGTTGCCCTCCTGACAACAAACTGTTTCATGCACGATCTGAATGCGCAAAGACATGCGCGATCGCAAAGACATGCGCGATCTGAATGCGCGAAGAATTATCCCGTCGGGATAACACAATTAACATCAACTGAATGATTTCCGCATAATCTAACCCAGCAGTTAAATAATCTATTTATTACATTTTAAGTAAGTTAATGTATATTAAAAGCGAAATGTTTTAGCTTTATTCGACGGATGTCGATGTCATTAATATTTTATTGACGTCATGACTCAACGTCACTTTTTTTTTGTTCGGAGTTAGAAATTAATATTAACAGGCCTTTAGCCAGCCCTAAAATTTAACCGAGGCAAATCCCTTTACATGGAGGTCTGGTGGCATGCACATTGTGCCCCAACTCCCACCCTCTTTGTTTTCTACATGCGATTTCCTGTGTTTAAGTGCATTTTCAGTTTGAAGCACAAGTTTGTTTTTTTTCAATGATTATTTTTCGATACTGTACTCAAGTTGGTTATATGTAAAGTATGTACATTCCCAAAATTCTACCGAGGCAACTGCCTTGGTGTGCCTCAGCGTAGCCACAGGCCCAATTTAGTGATTATGAAATATAATTAAATCATCAAACTTGTATTATTTTGTTTTCCTATATGGCTAACTCAAATGAATCCCGATTTGCAAAATTTTGTTATAAAACAGTTATTTCATGGGTGTTTTTGGAACAGTCAAAACTATTGTCCCTCGGTATCAGAGGCGACCTCGGTATCAAGACGACCCGAGTTTCCCAGGTCATCACCTGGGAAATAGTTTTGACTGTTCCAAAAACACTCATGAAATAACTGTACAAGAATTCTGCATCAGAATTTTAAAATTATCTTTTCATACAGTTCTTTGACACATTAATTATGAATGAATGAATGAATGGTGTTTTACAGCACGTCGACACATAAATAGGTCATATTGTGCACAAAAACTAATGAAAGATGAAGAAATGAAGTATTAATTAACACACTAATTATGTAATTTATTTATTCATCCTTACCAGAATTCTCCGTCATCCCTGAACACCAGACCCATTCTCTCCCTCTCTAACTCGGGAATACTGTTCCACTCGGAAGATCTGTAAGTAACCATTAACTAAACATTCATACATAGTCATGATCATTATCATATCAGCAAACTGGAATCTGGAATCCAGACCGATTTATTATGTATATCTGAGAATAAAATATTTGTTTAAACTTATCTGCAATTTGGAGTAGACAACAATTTCGGGGTGCATAATAAAAACATTATCCAAAATCAATGAATTGTAAACTAGAAATGTGCAACGATATGTGCAACTTACTAGTTTTCTTCCTGATATATACGAAAGTATGACATACGTATAAGGCCATAATTCTGAAGATAGTCAATGGCAATGATATGGGCAACCACACTTCATACTGCTACTTCCTGCCAACAATCTCGAAAATAAGTTCTAGAGTATGGATGGACACAGACTAGGGCAACACAATACATGTATGCACCTCCATACATAATAGGTCACAGTCGGTCATAGTGACCTTCTTTTCATATGCATGTTTTGTACTCATTTTGATCTATCTGAATTTGAAGTTTGAAGAGGTTAAGGCCGTCCATGTAATAGAACTGTAGCCATGAAACACCATCAGGATCAATGTCAGTGTTGGTGACCTTTGTTTGGTACAAATGTATAGAACTTTTTTTTAAAAGGCGTAATACTATCAGTGACTTCCAAAAGGAGCTGATGAAAGTAATGAAGTGAAAATAAATAGGTTCAGTAAAAAGTTCAAGGTCAGTTATGCAGACCTTCTAAGAGATCGAATATATAGTTCTCATTTAGATGAAAGGTGTATAAATGTCCCTTAACCAAGGTAAAATCTTTCTCTATTTTACTGGACCCTTGAACTTGTTGGACACTTCACAAATGTTAAGATTACCAACCTCTCTCCCCAGGGACCTTTCCATTCGACCCGTGAACCCCAGGGATTTCTGACTCGTATCAGTGTGACTGGTACCTGACCTCTCTCTGACATGAGCAATATCTGAAGAAAAAACAAACACATATCATGCTTACTAGTTCAATGAAATATAAACAATTGAGCCGCTGGGCGGGACAAGGGATGTATAATGTAATGCCTACTCAGGCTTTGCCATATAACAGGTTGGTTGGTAGACGTGAAAATCACGGCTCTTATGGTAGTATGTACCTACCATAGAGCCATGACTCCTGTGCCTTTAGTAATAGGTAGGACCCTGTACCGACCACGATACATACTTTTCTGGCGAGGTTTATGAAGGCATCATGCAATGCCTGCAACTATCACCGTATTTCAATAGAACAAATCTTAAATACCACAACTGCATGCAGAAGACTCACCAAAGAAAGGAAAGATACGCTGATATTATAAGTCGGTGTTCGAAGTTCACTGTTAATTTCATCATTTTCATTGTTTACATTCGAAATAATCTTGTTCTCATGTGATGTCTCCTTCTGTATTTGGAAACTTAACCCCGCCCTACTCACGCACCTGACAATTTCTGATTGAATCAGTTGTGAGTGGGTTGAAGTTTCCAAATACGGAACGACAGTGTGCGATATTTAAAAAGATAAACATTCAAGAAAAATATGTCGGCTGAAACATGGAGTCGTACACAAATTGCCTACATAGACGAAATGTGCATCTCTTTGGTGAGTGTTCTGCATGCACGTGTAGTATTTAAGGTTTAGTCTATTGAAATACGGCAGTTGTTTAGGCAGGCATTGCTTGATATTTTCAGAAACCTATATTGAATGTGTCGACCCTGATATCTACCTATTCTATAAAGGCTGACATCGTAGCTCTATGAGAGCTATGATTCTCGCAGATGGTTGGCTGGTTGAATGGTATTCTACGCCAGTTAAATTAACTGTTTCAGCACATTTTAGGCCATAATTATATGGTGTTGAGTTTTCAGTGGTGGCGGCAGAACACCCACTTTTGCCTGGGTATAATAAGCACTGTGTACCTCCCGGCATCCATAATCAGGGGGATTAAAATGATATTTTCTAACCCCTTAAGAACATCAGACACAAAACAGTTCAAGTGAAATGAAGGCCATTACTCAGAGTTTGATATGCATCGAATCCCACTGGGAGCACAACTTGGTCAGAAAGTGTTGATTATTACAGAAAGCGGGAGGTATACTGTACTGGTTCTACCCAGGAATAAGTGGTTGGTCTGCCTCCACCACTAAACATCTACTGTCATACATAAAATGACGTCGAACACCAAAACAAATAATTTATTTGCATCAAAATAGGGTGTACAAACTGCATCTAACATTAGTTAGTTTATATGGAGCCCAAAATTGACTCTCGAGACTCAAAATCCTATTGAATGCCCAGTAAGTGCTCTTCAACACAGGAGATTAAGACGGTATCGACTTCAGTAACCCTGCAATTACTAGGATATTAAAGAAGAGTTGATGTGGATGCCTGGTACTAAGGCCAGTTGATGTGGATGCCTGGTACTAAGGCCAGTTGATGTGGATGCCTGGTACTAAGGCCAGTTGATGTGGATGCCTGGTACCAAGGCCAGTTTTTTTGTTGTTTTGGTTGTCCAATTTGTTTTCCACCACAAAAAATTAGGGTTGGAGGGTCTGAGAACAGAAAATTAAAAAAATATGGCCAAAATCAAAAAGTGTGCATATATACAATGTATGAATGTTACACTTTGTTTATTTATTTTAATACAATTGCTTTCAACTATATCAATACGCCATGTTATCATGTGTACATGGTAAAAGCGCTTGATGACATCGTCGTCATAGTCCAACATTCATACTGGTTATGAGAAAGATATGTAAACGAGAGTTCCTTTGTTTAGGAAAACATTTGCATTGAATCTTATAATGTGTACATTTATTTACAGGGCCTTTTGTCTCCAAATTGGGAAGAGGCCCTTGCCTTTTCAATTTGGAAAAAATGTGCGCTTTCCATTGCCATTGAGAAATGCTATTAAGGGGATTGTTTTTAATGGAAATCTTTCATTAAAATGTATTTTTCAGGTTTAATATCAATTAATAATTGAGTTGAGCATTTATGTTAACATAATGCAAAGTCTGTCTTTTTATTAAAATGGGGATTTTTTTAAAACAATTAGGGAAAATATTGAGTTTTTTCTGCAGTTGGGAAGGGGCCAAATTTTGGCCCCACTTAAATAGGTTAAAAAGGCCCTGATTTATGGAACAAGCATTTAGAGAACAGAAAGACGGCTAGTTACAAATAGAAACCATGGATGATATTGTCACACATGCCTAATCATTTTAAGTCCTTATCCCGCCAACAGCAGCCAAATTTCAAATTTTACACCATAATTATGTACATTGTGTCTTAAAGGTGAATGCACTATTTTCTGAAAAACTTGAAAAAAGCTGAAAGAATTATCAAAATGCCATGACAAATAAAGGAGATATAACCTATTGAGGCAGCCCTCTTGGAATGATGTCAGCACGCCTTTTTACTATATATGGCATATTGACAAAATGTCGAATAAAGCAAAGAAAATCACTGCAAATGAAGAATAAGCATACGATTGATGCATTTTACATCTGTATATTTATTTTTAATCAATTTACGATGATTTACTTTGCTTTAAAATATATTTTGTCAAAGTTTTTCAGAGCCCTTTTAAATAAATCTTGTTTGAAAATAAAGCATCAACCCCTTTAACCTACTGACGATGAGGTATTTATATAACTAACATATTCTGAGAATCCAAAACTCTACAGACACAATATAAACGGCTTTAACCAGTCAGGCCACACCCCAAAACTGTAGTGTGAAATTAAGAGTTACTAACTCATAATTCATTTTAAGCATATTCAATCAAGGACATTTTAAGAACCCGTAAACCTTTACTTTTGATCGGCACATATAAATTATTATATGACCTGAACACCTAGATTGAGTTTTAATAAAAAACTGTTTTGTAAAGTAATTTTGCCGTTATTTGGTGGGTATTAAAAGTTTCTTCAAGTATAAAACTTTAATCAGACCAAGTCCACATTCCAGTCCTTTTGACAGTTCACAAATTACCGGACATAAGTACAGACTGATCCACTTGTGTGGACAGCTAAACTTCATAAATGACAGATGACCAGTCTATCACGCTGTCAGATGACCAATTGGACACTGGTCAAATGCACATTAAGTGTTTAAGTTCAGCCTCAGGCAAAATGTGCAAAACATCCATGAGAATAGTTTATTTAAAGAATAAATAATTTTAATGTCTTTTCGATTTAAGAGGTATATTAACAATTTGACACTGTAGTTTTATTGTATATCTAAATGCATTTTATTGATAGATTCAAAGAAATAATGTCTTTGTAGTAGAAATAGTTGAAATTTCAAAATAGTTGACATTTTAAAAAGAAAATGTTAATAAAAATATCGATTTATTTTTGCGCATAGTACATGCATTTACATTACTGCAAGCTTCAATATATACAATGACATCATTCTGCAATCAATGTTAAATATTTCAACTCTCAGGGATTTTTCTAGGCCAAATTTCGGTCCATCCCAATCCAAAATATCCTCATATTTTCCCAAAAAAGCAAAATATTTTCCCAAAATACAAAAGACTAGCCCTATTTGACAATGTATTTGTTGCAGACTTGTATAAGAGCTTGATTTTGAAATTATTTCAAACATTTTTAGTGCCTTACTATGTAATATAGTAGGATTATTGTTTTTCCCAATTTGTAGATTTCACACGCATTTTTCCAATTTCAAAAGGCCCCTGCCCCCACTTCCAAAAATGCAGAAAAATCCCGGACTCTGACAATAGTTATCATACTATTCCTGTCTTTTACTCCAATCAATGAACATCCTCTTCATCACCACTGCAGACATACGCTTGGTGATTAATGGATTTTTGAAAGACATTTTAGAATCCTTCTGTATCAATCATGCAATGCTATTCGAGTGTAAACACATGTGTATATTTAATATAACAGTTTATTCTAGTTTAGACATTTAAGTAAATAAACTTTTTAAGTACAGGTAAATCATTCAGGATTCTCATGTTGAAACGTTTACTTTCCAGAAATCCATCTGTGTTAAAAACAGCTTGTTTTGTCACTCATCTGAACAAAATGTCTGAAACACAGATCGTCATTGCATCAGTTATTGCTTAGTTTGGTTATTGTACTGTATAACCTAATGCAGTAAGACTGTTTTGATACCCGCCACCACCCAACAAAAAACAACAACATACAAAACAACATTGCATCAGAACACTGTTACTAAAACTGATGGGGTCATTGTCATACCGGGTACAACAGAAAGGCACCCGGGGTACATTTATGTATACAGAAACGTACCCGAAAATCATCGAAATCCAGAAAGGCCCCCAAATATACATAAATGTACCCGAGACAAAATACAACGTCGAAAAACGCGGCCGTAACGCGTTCTGATATTTCACGGAAACGAAACTTTCATTGTTTACAAAGTTTAATCGATTCACTTTTTAAAAGTCGCTCGCAGTTGCCTCCGCCTTAAAGGAATACAGTAGGTCTAAATATTTGACCAACTCTTCTTGAATGACAAGCTGCATATTTGTTTTTGCTCTGGGTTTGATGATTTACAACTTCCGGTTTTACGACAATACGTTCTGTATTTTATTACTATGGCAGCCTAAATAATTATGTCTTAAAAACAAGAGGCCCAAGAGGGCCTGTGGACGCTCTACTGGCTAAAACAGCTCTCATAGATTTAGATAGATATAGCTAGATATAGCTCTCTTCTCCTATAGATCAAAATTGTGGCCTCTGGAGTGCCCACAAGCAAATTCCAATATTGACCTAGTGACATAGTTTTTTGATCCCATGTGACCCATTTTGAAACTTGATCAAGATATAATTCAGATAAACAATCTGAGAAAGTTTCATCAAGATCTGGTCAAAAATATGGCGTCTAGAGTGTACACAAGGTTTTTCAAGTATTTGACCTTGTGACCTAGTTTTTGACCCCATGGGACCCATTTTCGAACTTGACCAAAATATAATTAAGACAACATTTCGACAAAGTTTCATCAAGATCGGGTCAGAAATATGGCCTCTAGAGTGTACACAAGGTTTTTCAAGTATTTGACCTAGTGACCTAGTTTTTGACCCTGTGTGACCCATTTTCGAACTTTAGCAAGCTATAATTGAGACAAATATTCTGACAAAATTGCATCAAGATCGGGTCAAAAACATGGCCTCTAGAGTGTACACAGTTTTTCCAAAGTTTGACCTAGTGACCTAGTTTTTAACACCACGTGACCCATTTTTGAACTTGACCAAGATATAATTAAGACAAACATTTTGTCAAAGTTTCATCAAGATTGGGTCAGAAATACGGCTTCTAGAGTGTACACAAGGTTTTTCAAGTATTTGACCTAGTGACCTAGTTTTTTACCCCCTGTGACCCATTTTCAAACTTGACCAAGATATTATTAAGACAAACATTCTGACAAAGTTGCATCAAGCTCGGGTCAAGAATATGGCCTCTAGAGTGTACACAAAGTTTTTCCAATATTTGACCTAGTGACCTAGTTTTTAACTTCATGTGACCCATTTCGAAACTTGATCAAGATATAATTCAGATAAACAATCTGAGAAAGTTTCATCAAGATCTGGTCAAAAATATGGCGTCTAGAGTGTACACAAGGTTTTTCAAGTATTTGACCTAGTGACCTAGTTTTTGACCCCATGGGACCCATTTTCGAACTTGACCCAAATATAATTAAGACAACATTTCGACAAAGTTTCATCAAGATCGGGTCAGAAATATGGCCTCTAGAGTGTACACAAGGTTTTTCAAGTATTTGACCTAGTGACCTAGTTTTTGACCCTGTGTGACCCATTTTCGAACTTTAGCAAGCTATAATTGAGACAAATATTCTGACAAAATTGCATCAAGATCGGGTCAAAAACATGGCCTCTAGAGTGTACACACAGTTTTTCCAAAGTTTGACCTAGTGACCTAGTTTTTAACACCACGTGACCCATTTTTGAACTTGACCAAGATATAATTAAGACAAACATTTTGTCAAAGTTTCATCAAGATTGGGTCAGAAATACGGCTTCTAGAGTGTACACAAGGTTTTTCAAGTATTTGACCTAGTGACCTAGTTTTTAACCCCATGTGACCCATTTTCAAACTTGACCAAGATATAATTAAGACAAACATTCTGACAAAGTTGCATCAAGCTCGGGTCAAAAATATGGCCTCTAGAGTGTACACAAGGTTTTTTCAATATTTGACCTAGTGACCTAGTTTTTAACTTCATGTGACCCATTTCCGAACTTGATCAAGATATAATTAAGATAAACAATTTGACAAAGTTTCATCAAGATTGGGTAACAAATATGACCTCTAGAGTGTACACAAGTTTTTTCAAGTATTTGACCTAGTGACCTAGTTTTTGACCCCACATGACCCATTTTTGAACTTGACCGAGATTTCATTGAGACAAACATTCTGACAAAGTTTCATGATGATTGCATCAGAAATGTGGCCTCTAGAGTGTACACAAGCAAAAGTTAACGGAGGGACGGATGACCTAGTTTTTGACCCCATGGGACCCATTTTCGAACTTGACCCAAATATAATTAAGACAACATTTCGACAAAGTTTCATCAAGATCGGGTCAGAAATATGGCCTCTAGAGTGTACACAAGGTTTTTCAAGTATTTGACCTAGTGACCTAGTTTTTGACCCTGTGTGACCCATTTTCGAACTTTAGCAAGCTATAATTGAGACAAATATTCTGACAAAATTGCATCAAGATCGGGTCAAAAACATGGCCTCTAGAGTGTACACACGTTTTTTCCAAAGTGTGACATAGTGACCTAGTTTTTAACACCACGTGACCCATTTTCAAACTTGACCAAGATATAATTAAGACAAACATTCTGACAAAGTTGCATCAAGCTCGGGTCAAAAATACGGCCTCTAGAGTGTACACAAGGTTTTTCAAGTATTTGACCTAGTGACCTAGTTTTTAACCCCATGTGACCCATTTTCAAACTTGCCCAAGATATAATTAAGACAAACATTCTGACAAAGTTGCATCAAGCTCGGGTCAAAAATATGGCCTTTAGAGTGTACACAAGGTTTTTCCAATATTTGACCTAGTGACCGAGTTTTTGACCCCACATGACCCATTTTTGAACTTGACCAAGATTTCATTGAGACAAACATTCTGACAAAGTTTCATGATGATTGCATCAGAAATGTGGCCTCTAGAGTGTACACAATAAAAGTTAACGGACGACGGACGGACGACGGACGACGGACAACACACCATCCCATAAGCTCTGCTGGCCCTTGGCCAGTAGAGCTAAAAGTAGCGCAATAGTTAATGATAAACAATATGGTTGAAGTAGTTTTATCAAGTTCTAAATTGTTTCAATTCCGCCAATGAGATCTTGTTTGTCCGTGTACGTTTCTGTATATTTGGGGGTCGTTCTGAAATTCAAAGATTTTCGGGTAGGTTTCTGTATACATAAATGTACCCCGGGTACCTTTCTGTAGTACCCGATACAACAATGACCCCATCAGCGTTACTAAAATGGACAAGTCCTTAGTCCTTGCTTCCCTCGAGGATGTACACACCCCACTCAAACCCCACTCCCCCAATTACAGATTATTTCCCAAAGGATTCCTCTATGAAAACTACCACATTATCAGAACTAAGGTGACATTATGATCACATACAAATTATCCAGATTCACACATAAAACAGTAACTGTACAAATACCAACTATGCCATTATTGTGAGTAAAAAATGCAAGGAATGAATTAAATTTGTACTTGAATAGTCAACTGTAAATACCGCCACATTCCGTCCACACATCTAGATGATTACACTAATGTATTACCAGTCGCATCATTACATCTTTTACTCAAATCTATATAATCACGTTATACCTCTAATTTAGATATTCAAACGTTAACCAATAATTGGGGTATAAATTGTATTTTAACCGTGGTTATTCCAGCATAGATACTGGATATTATGTTGGAGGGGCGTGTTTTCTTTGTGATACACGATTTTTATTGTAGATGATTGGGTATTTTAAGTATAATCATTATTTAAAGGGACACACGGCAATCTTGAAGTGTTTGAAATGGGTGTCTCGATTATATATCCAGTATCATTTTTACTTTAACCCTAGTTACATTTAAATAAATCAGAATTTAAGTATTCACTACTTCGTCTTATTATACCATAAGTTTTAATATATTATTACAGTCGATTTCGGTTATTAGCATAGCCGATTTGTCAAGAAATTATATGCGATTAACCGGAGTATTCGAATAACCGAAACTGAACATTTTATACATGTAGCGGTGCACGTTTCTACTTTCGTTTTAATGTTCTGTTACTACTTACATAGATACTCCATAAAAGCGAGTTAATTCTATGCAAGATGTTTGATAGGATTATTATTGTGCATATCCATTTTGTATTTACCGTTATTTGATAGATTTTACGCAATATTTATGCGTATTTGTTTTCTTTCAACCTGCGTCGCTTTGCTATTGTTTGTAGTGTGAATTACACAGCCATGATAATAACACAAAAGCTTATTTTATTTTTCATTTATTAAGTATCATCTATGAGCTGCTCAATGTCATATGCATCTCTACCGACACTAGCAAACTGAGAGCAGTAAATAATTAACAACACATTGCTTTACATTGCGTACAAACTTATTATTAAATCGTGTATGCTTATTGGTGAGCGATCGTCATGGCGTGGAAGCTTTACGGAAACCGCAAAAAATGGCAAACTCTCTCGGCAAGCCAATTAGCACCTTTTGTCAATCAATTTGCCTCGGGCTTATCTCTGTGACCGCGTCAATCAATTAACAGTTGCAAAATACAGGTAAATTTGACTTTCAGTATGCAATTAGCCAGATATTCGTTATGCAATTATCCGGAATGTGACAAAAACCTATGCGATTATACGTTTTTTTTTACATGCAATAGAATACAAATGGTTTTGTGTTTCAAAAATTTATGCAATTAACCGAAATATGCAATTAACCGATATGCGATTAAACGGAATCGACTGTAATGCAATAATATAAAAAATTAATAATATGCAAAAATAAATTGCTTAATACTATTCTTATAATTAATATTAATGACTGAACAAATGCAAGTTATGCAGAAAAACTAGCGGGACGCCGTGAGTTTTTAAAAATAAAGATTGCCGTGTGTCCATTTAAAGTACAAATATTCGTAAACATGGTAAAAGCGACTAAATTTGGGTTTACCTATAAAACCTTATGTCATCTCTCACAATTATTTATTAATCTGGTCAAAGTTTCATCAATATTTTAGCTTGAATGTGTTTTTAAAATGTAAATATAAACTGAAAAAAACTTTAACAGCAGAGAGATATAAATATATAGACCTGAATCTTAAATAAAATGGTTCAATTAATAAATTTGAAAAAAAAACACAATTTTCTAGTTACGTACCTAAATATGCAGGTGAAAATAAGTTTGTAAATTCGGATACATCCCCCACCCACAACCATTATTTTTTTCATTAAAGAAACTAACCCACCAAATAATGGCAAAATTATACTACGAAACTGTTTATCTAAACTGTCTACGTCTTCAGGTCATATAATAATGTATATGCGCCAAATTAAAATATAAGTTTATTCAAAGGTTTTTAAAATACCCGTGACTGAATATGCGTAACTCTTAATTCGACACTCCAATTTTTGGGTTCAGTCTGGCTTGTTAAAGTCATTTATATTGTGTCCACAGAGTCTGGATTCTCAAAATATGTGTTATATAATTATGTAACTCGTTGTCAGTAGGTTTAGAAATGATGTATATCGGTTGCAAAATTTGGCTGTTGATGACGGGATAAGGACTTTAAATCTTGTCATGGGCTACACTCATACCAAGTTTGGTAAACTGTACCCACATTATTACAGTAATCGTAATGACAACAAAATACAAACTTCCTGATAACTGTTTCAACCATGATGCACAAGCCACAAAGAAATGACCACAATATATTTTAGACACTGTGCAAGCTGAGTCACTGTTCCACCTACATCCACCCCTGCTGTTTGACTAATCAGGTAAGGTGTCATAAATACCAGAGCTGGTAATCATCCACACACAGTTTACTATGGCTGAGGGTATATAATTACAGTGTCACAAAGCTCGTAAATTATTGTCAACATCTTCCTTGCCCTGGGCGTACTAGTCATAACCAATTCTCACGCTATTGCATACTCTTACATGACAATAAAATACATCCACATTTTTATGAATACATCCACATCTTTATGAATTAAAAATGAATTCTCGCAGCTTATTTAAGCTGAAATTGCTAAAGACTTTAATAAATTGCAGAGAAAAGACCATTATATTAAGTCTGAGCCACCCCCACCCCTCACCCCCACTTCCTTCTTTGGTAGAGTTCAGGCATGCTTGAAAACAACCCAGATCAATTTAAATCTACAGTTTCATTCGAAGAAAAAAGCAGACTGGGTGTGTTTTTTCTGCATGAGTTACCATTAGACCTTTTCAGAGGGGCAATGTATGGTATGGTATGGTATGGTATGATATGATATGGTTTGGTTGATTATGGTATGGTGTGGTGTGGTGTGGTGTGTTAGGGTAGGGTAGGGTTGATTATGGTATGTTATGGTATGGTATGGTAGATTATGGTATGGTATGCTATACTATGCTATGCATGCATGTATGAATGCATGGGGTTTAGCGGTGCTTATAACAATCTTTCAGACATATCACGACGATGTCTTGCGGCTGTGAGCTCAATGCTCAACTTTTATGCTACCACACTGGAATGCCATACCCCACTCATTCACATTATACCAACATCGGGTTGACCAGTCCAACAACTACCCTCTATATGCTGAACATCAAGCAAGAGAGCAACTAGTACCATTTTTATAAAGTCTTTGGTATGACCCAGCCTGTAACTGAACCCACAACCTCTGGTACGAGAGGCGACCTGAACCCACGACCTCCGGTACGAGAGGCGACCTGAACCCACGACCTCCGGTACGAGAGGCGACCTGAACCCACGACCTCCAGTACAAGAGGCGACCTGAACCCACGACCTCCGGTACGAGAGGCGACCTGAACCCACGACCTCCGGTACGAGAGTCGGTCGCTCTATCACTATGCCATGCTCACAGAGGGGCTAGGATAAGAGTAACTCCACAATTAAGGGTGGCCACTGCTGAGGTTTTGGATTTTTGCACTTCCGGAAATTTACATTTGTTATATTTCAAAAATTATAATAAAACTGGAAAAAATAATTATACAGTAACAAACTAATGCCCAATAGGGATATTTTAAAACAAGAGGCCCAAGAGGGCCTGTGGACGCTCTACTGGCTAATATGGCTCTGATAACATCAATGAAACGAGTGACTATCGTCTTAAAGAGGCAGAATATAGCATTTTTAACTAAATCAAGAGCCATAAATCCGCCGTTACTGGTCCGATCTGGCTGGTTTTCGAACTTGGCCAGTAGAGATAATAAAAAAAAACTTAAAAAAAAAAAAAAATTTACTGAGCTGTTATTGACATTAACAATCTGGTAGTTTGGTAAAGATCGAATGAAAAAAAATAAGGCGTCTAGAGTGTACACAAGGTTTTTCAAGTATTTGACCTAGTGACCTAGTTTTTGACCCTGTGTGACCCATTTTCGAACTTTAGCAAGCTATAATTGAGACAAATATTCTGACAAAATTGCATCAAGATCGGGTCAAAAATATGGCCTCTAGAGTGTACACACGTTTTTTCCAAAGTTTGACCTAGTGACCTAGTTTTTAACACCATGTGACCCATTTTTTAACTTGACCAAGATATAATTAAGACAAACATTTTGACAAAGTTTCATCAAGATTGGGTCAGAAATACGGCTTCTAGAGTGTACACAAGGTTTTTCCAATATTTGACCTAGTGACCTAGTTTTTAACCCCATGTTACCCATTTTCAAACTTGACCAAGATATAATTAAGACAAACATTCTGACAAAGTTGCATCAAGCTCGGGTCAAAAATATGGCCTCTAGAGTGTACACAAGGTATTTCCAATATTTGACCTAGTGACCTAGTTTTTAACTTCATGTGACCCATTTCCGAACTTGATCAAGATATAATTAAGATAAACAATTTGACAAAATTTCAACAAATATGACCTCTAGAGTGTACACAAGTTTTTTTCAAGTATTTGACCTAGTGACCTAGTGTTTGACCCCACATGACCCATTTTTAAACATGACCGAGATTTCATTGAGACAAACATTCTGACAAAGTTTCATCAAGATCAGGTCAAAAATATGGCCTCTAGAGTGTACACACGGTTTTTCCAAAGTTTGACCTAGTGACCTAGTTTTTAACACCATGTGACCCATTTTTGAACTTGACCAAGATATAATTAAGACAAACATTTTGACAAAGTTTCATCAAGATTGGGTCAGAAATACGGCTTCTAGAGTGTACACAAGGTTTTTCAAGTATTTGACCTAGTGACCTAGTTTTTAACCCCATGTGACCCATTTTCAAACTTGACCAAGATATAATTAAGACAAACATTCTGACAAAGTTGCATCAAGCTCGGGTCAAAAATATGGCCTCTAGAGTGTACACAAGGTTTTTCCAATATTTGACCTAGTGACCTAGTTTTTGACCCCCCATGACCCATTTTCGAACTTGACCGAGATTTCATTGAGACAAACAATAAAGATAAACATTCTGACAAAGTTGCATCAAGCTCGGGTCAAAAATATGGCCTCTAGAGTGTACACAAGTATTTTGCAATATTTGACCTAGTGACCTAGTTTTTTATTTCATGTGACCCATTTTCGAACTTGATCAAGATATAATTAAGATAAACAATTTGACAAAGTTTCATCAAGATTGGAAAACAAATATGACCTCTAGAGTGTATACAAGTTTTTCAAGTATTTGACCTAGTGACCTAGTTTTTGACCCCACATGACCCATTTTTGAACTTGACCGAGATTTCATTAAGACAAACATTCTGACAAAGTTTCATCAAGATCAGGTCAAAAATATGGCCTCTAGAGTGTACACACGGTTTTTCCAAAGTTTGACCTAGTGACCTAGTTTTTAAACCATGTGACCCATTTTTGAACTTGACCAAGATATAATTAAGACAAACATTTTGACAAAGTTTCATCAAGATTGGGTCAGAAATACGGCTTCTAGAGTGTACACAAGGTTTTTCAAGTATTTGGCCTAGTGACCTAGTTTTTAACCCCATGTGACCCATTTTCAAACTTGACCAAGATATAATTAAGACAAACATTCTGACAAAGTTGCATCAAGCTCGGGTCAAAAATATGGCCTTTAGAGTGTACACAAGGTTTTTCCAATATTTGACCTAGTGACCTAGTTTTTGACCCCACATGACCCAGTTTCGAACTTGACCGAGATTTCATTGAGACAAACATTCTGACAAAGTTTCATGATGATTGCATCAGAAATGTGGCCTCTAGAGTGTACACAAGCAAAAGTTAACGGACGGACGGACGACGGACGGACGGACGACGGACGACGGACGACGGAAGACGGACAACACACGATCCCATAAGCTCTGCTGGCCCTTGGCCAGTAGAGCTAAAAATGAAAATTGTTTAGATTTTTTTTTTGACCTCACATTTTGTGCCCAAAATTGACAATTTTTAACATAAGCCAAAATGGGGGGTAGGAGTACAAAAGATGGTATTTCTCAAAAAACGTTTAAGATATTCACTTAATTTAAACTTTATTACAAAGACATGTGTTAGAATATACAGAGACAGCAATAAAAAGTATTTTCCTATTATTTGTTACAGACTATGCCGTTATATGTCAGAGCATGTCGAAATCTAAAAAGCACATTTTTTTCTCAGTTTTAACTGAATATCTTTCTTAATGCACACCGACCCCCAATTTTTATTTTTTCATTCTAAAACTCAGGTCTTGTATATATTGTAGACAAAATATCTCAAAAAGTTTACTGTTCCTTTATCATGAAAAATTGATTGATCACAAATTAAAAATGCAATTTATAGTAAACTGGGTGGGGTAATGACAAGGATGTAATAATTTTTCAGATGGTGATAAAATACCACAACCCTTAATTTTTCGTCCTAAAGTATGAACTATTACATTAAAAAAAGACGGAAAATCGATACCTGTTCTGCCAAACTACACTACCCACCATATAAGTTGCCATACACAATTTGCCGCTGATTCAGAATTAAAACCACACTGTGAGAGTGTATTACTAAAGATTAATTATGCGAAAAGTTAAATCACCGACCCATCATTATTTTTCCAGAAACTAACTAGTAATATGTTAGTCTTCAAAAAAACAGGGAAATTAAAAATTCTTACTGCTCTGATATTCACCGAGGGCACCCTTAATTTAGTTTGGTCAAACACACATTCTTAAACAGGACGTTAAACAGTCAGCTTTACCGTTATATATATCATTATTATCCATGAGGGCGCATCGTGATTGGCGATCTGTATAAAGTCACTGCGTCTAAAACTGTCTCGCCTCTCACCGCTGCGGGTTCGAATCCCACTTGGAGCTCGACTTGTCAAGTGAGATAGTGTCAATTCTAACGGATGGTGTGAGGTACACAGTGCTAGTTCTACCAAGGAAAAATGGGGTGGTCTGCCTCTACACCACAAACAATCGATTCATATATAGCCTAACATGTGCTAAAATTGACGTGAAACTTCATTCAAACAAACAATGAAATTACAATATGAAGAGTGAACGACCACGCCCTGCCACACCTGTGGGCTGATTCAACATTGCAGAGACACACCGTCCCTTCTCATTATGCATTGAGCAAGAGTGTGTGTGTGTGTTATCATAACAAGTCATCTAGTTTTTTAAAATACCGTATTTCCACTAATAAGAGCGCCTCCCTTTATAGAAGCCCCAACCCACTTTCAAAATAAAATCAATAAAAGATCTTCAATATAGTACATTGTCGAACTTTTGTATCTAAAATTCCTCGCCCCCCAACACAAACAATTTTATAAGAGCGCCCCCCACTTCAGCATTTTTTCATACCGCCAGGGCACTACTATTATGGGAAATACGGTAGACAGGTAGTTTTCCATATTAAATCATCTAAAGTTGCAAACTGATATCCGTTTTATTAACTTTATACATAAGACTTGATTCAAATTCCAAGAATTAATTAATCAAAGTTTTATATTTCAAATGCATCTTATTACACAACTTAAAAGTGAAATACAGTCAATTTGAATATTAAGTGCATGCAGCTTAATGTATAGATGTTAATTAATGTAAGTCATCTCCAAAACTTCACATGGCACAATTTAAATCGTTAGAACTAATGCCGGAGATTTAAGTGGAGGAAAAAATCAAGGATTATGGTTATTTCAATATTGTAAGAGTTTATTTTGTAGTTACAATTGTAAATACAGTTACTACTACTTTTCACCTGCAGTTTACATTCACTGGTGTCCAATACTATACTGTTACGTCGTTACAACTCGATACATTGAATTCTTCATCATAATTAATGCAGGGATTTAAGTTAAGTGTGTGTGTGTGTGTGTGTGTGTGTGTGTGGGGGGGAATTACATTCAACTGGTGTCCAATACTATACTGTTACGTCGTTACAACTCGATACATTTAATTCTTCATCATAATTAATGCAGGGATTTAAGTGGGGCGGGGGGGAATCAAGGATTGTGGTTATTTTAAATATTGTAAACAAGTATAAGAGTTTGTTTTAAAGTTTAAAAGTTTACACAAAATTATACGATACTTTTCACCTGCTGTTTACGTTCAACCGGTGTACAATTCTGTAACGTTACATGTCGTTACAACACGATACATCAAATTCTTCATCGTTTATCACTTTTTCAGAGTTAGCGAGAATACTAGGACATCAAGGCGATGATATACAACACTGTAGTAGCCACGTAATAATGCAACTACCCACCCGGAAACAGTCTTTTCAATCCCCGCATATTAGCTTACATGCTGTTCGTTACCCTCGCTACACGAATACAGAGAAAATAGATCTTATCGTCCGTGCACACCTGACTGTTTTTGTACTGATAAAATATTTTGATATTCTGATAAAGACATGACAAAGTAACAATTCTTACAGCTTTGTCAATAGTATCTTAGTTTATCAAATATAATCTACAACGGGCTTTAGCGATTTTATCCAAACAATGCAACATTTAAGGATTTGATTATAGCGATTAAAAGCAGTTCATTTAAGAATAATTATATATAAAACAAGGGCTGAAGTGGGTCTGATTTCCAATGAAACACAAAATTAGGAAAATGAAATGTGTTTTTTTTAGTCCCGTTAACACATGGTATTATTTTATTTGGGGGACAGCAAGGTCAGAGGGAGATACATGAAGGATGAAGTTACCATCAGATGTGCCTCAGCCAAGGAGTAAACCAATGCGGGGTAAAGGTCTGCAGCTTTAAACTGCAATGTCTTATCCACTAAGTGTCTGAGGTCACCATCACATGACATTAGGAAGTACCATTCAGCTACCAGTCTGAGGTCACCATCACATGACATTAGGAAGTACCATTCAGCTACCAGTCTGAGGTCACCATCACATGATATTAGGAAGTACCATTCAGCTACCAGTCTGAGGTCACCATCACATGACATTAGGAAGTACCATTCAGCTACCAGTCTGAGGTCACCATCACATGACATTAGGAAGTACCATTCAGCTACCAGTCTGAGGTCACCATCACATGATATTAGGAAGTACCATTCAGCTACCAGTCTGAGGTCACCATCACATGATATTAGGAAGTACCATTCAGCTACCAGTCTGAGGTCACCATCACATGACATTAGGAAGTACCATTCAGCTACCAGTCTGAGGTCACCATCACATGACATTAGGAAGTACCATTCAGCTACCAGTCTGAGGTCACCATCACATGATATTAGGAAGTACCATTCAGC
Organism: Cyrtodaria siliqua; assembly: GCA_037043455.1. NCBI lineage: Eukaryota > Metazoa > Mollusca > Bivalvia > Adapedonta > Hiatellidae > Cyrtodaria > Cyrtodaria siliqua. The sequence continues at coordinate 160 of JAWPHD010019942.1, read as the reverse complement.
TACCAGTCTGAGGTCACCATCACATGACATTAGGAAGTACCATTCAGCTACCAGTCTGAGGTCACCATCACATGACATTAGGAAGTACCATTCAGCTACCAGTCTGAGGTCACCATCACATGACATTAGGAAGTACCATTCAGCTACCAGTCTGAGGTCA
>JAWPHD010019941.1:0-33659 GCA_037043455.1 Cyrtodaria siliqua | reverse complement strand
TATATGCAGTTCTTACACAAAATATATTCAGTTCTTACACATATATATTCAGTTCTTACACATATATATTCAGTTCTTACACATATATATTCAGTTCTTACACATATATATTCAGTTCTAACACATATATATTCAGTTCTTACACATATATATTCAGTTTTACACACATATATATTCAGTTCTAACACATATATATTCAGTTCTTACACATATATATTCAGTTCTTACACATATATATTCCGTTCCTACACATATAATATTCCGTTCTTACGCATATATATTCAGTTTTTACACATATATATTCCGTTCTAACACATAAATATTCAGTTCTTACACATATATATTCCGTTCTAACACATATATATTCAGTTCTTACACATATATTTTCAGTTCATACACATATATATTCAGTTCTTACACATATATATGCAGTTCTTACACAAATATATTCAGTTCTTACACATATATATTCAGTTCTTACGCATATATTTAGTTCTTACGCATATAATCAGTTCTTACGCGTATATATTCAATTCTTACGTATATATGTTCAGTTCTTACACATATATTCCGATCTTACACATATATTCAGTTCTTACGCATATATATTCAGTTCTTACACATATATATTCAGCTCTTACACATATATATTCAGTTCTTACACATATATATTCAGTTCTTACACATATATATTCAGATCTACACATATATATCCAGTTCTTACACATATATATTCAGTTCTTACGCATATATATTCCGTTCTAACACATATATATTCCGTTCTTACACATATATATTCCGTTCTTAAGCATATAAATTCAGTTCTTACGCATATATATTCAGTTCTTACGCATATATATTCAGTTTCTTACGCATATGTATTCAGTTCTTACACATATATATTCAGTTCTTACACATATATATTCAGTTCTAACACATATATATTCAGTTCTTACACATATATATTCAATTCTTACACATATATATTCCGTTCTTACACATATATATTCCGTTCTTACGCATATATATTCAGTTCTTACACATATATATTCCGTTCTAACACATATATATTCAGTTCTTACACATATATATTCCGCTCTAACACATATATAATCAGTTCTTACACATATATATTCAGTTCTTACACATATATATGCAGTTCTTACACAAATATATTCAGTTCTTACACATATATATTCAGTTCTTACGCATATATTCCGTTCTTACGCGTTTATATTCAGTTCTTACGCGTATATATTCCATTCTTACGCATATATGTTCAGTTCTTACACATATATTCCGATCTTACGCATATATATTCAGTTCTTACGCATATATATTCAGTTCTTACACATATATATTCAGCTCTTACACATATATATTCAGTTCTTACACATATATATTCATTTCTTACACATATATATTCAGTTCTTACACATATATATATTCTGTTCTTACACATATATTTTCAGTTCTTACGCATATATATTCCGTTCTAACACATATATATTCAGTTCTTACACATATATATTCAGTTCTTACACATATATATTCCGTTCTTACACATATATATTCAGTTCTCTATACATATATATTCAGTTCTTACACATATATATTCCGTTCTTAAGCATATAAAGTCAGTTCTTACGCATATATATTCAGTTCTTACGCATATATATTCAGTTTTTACGCATATGTATTCAGTTCTTACACATATATATTCCGTTCTTACGCATATATATTCAGTTCTTACACATATATATGCAGTTGTTACACAAATATATTCAGTTCTTACACATATATATTCAGTTTTTACGCATATATTCAGTTCTTACACATATATTCCGATCTTACGCATATACATTTACTTCTTAGGCATATATATTCAGTTCTTACACATATATATTCAGCTCTTACACATATATATTCAGTTCTTACACATATAGATTCAGTTCTTACACATATATATTCAGTTTTAACACATATATATTCAGTTCTTACACATATATATTCAGTTCTTACACATATATATTCAGTTCTAACACATATATATGCAGTTCCTACACAAATATATTCAGTTCTTACACATATATATTCAGTTCTTACGCATATATTCAGTTCTTACGCATATATTCAGTTCTTACGCATATATTCAGTTCTTACGCATATATATTCAGCTCTTACACATATATATTCAGTTCTTACACATATAAATTTAGTTCTTACACATATATATTCAGTTCTAACACATATATATTCAGTTCTTACACATATATATTCAGTTCTTACGCATATATTCCGTTCTTATGCATATATTCAGTTCTTACACATATATATTCAGTTCTTACAACATATATATTCAGTTCTTATATTTATCTATATTCAGTTCTTACACATATATATTCCGTTCTTACGCATATATATTCAGTTCTTACACATATATATTCAGTTCTTACACATATATATTCAGTTCTTACGCATATATATTCCGTTCTTACGCATATATTCAGATCTTACGCATATATTCAGTTCTTACACATATATATTCAGTTCTTACACATATATATTCAGTTCTTACGCATATATATTCCGTTCTTAAGCATATAAATTAAGTACTTCCGCATATATATTCAGTTCTTACGCATATATATTCAGTTCTTACACATATATTCAGTTCTTACACAATATATATTCCGTTCTTACGCATATATATTCAATTCTTTCACATATATATGCAGTTCTTACACAAATATATATTCAGTTCTTACACATACTTATTCAGTTTTTAAGCATATATTCAGTTCTTACACATATATTCAGTTCTTACGCATATATATTCAATTCTTACGCATATATGTCCAGTTCTTACACATATATTCCGATCTTACGCATATATATTCAGTTCTTACGCATATATATTCAGTTCTTACACATATATATTTAGCTCTTACACATATATATTCAGTTCTAACACATATATATGCAGTTCCTACACAAATATATTCAGTTCTTACACATATATATTCAGTTCTTACGCATATATTCAGTTCTTACGCATATATTCAGTTCTTACGCATATATATTCAGCTCTTACACATATATATTCAGTTCTTACACATATAAATTTAGTTCTTACGCATATATATTCAGTTCTAACACATATATATTCAGTTCTTACACATATATATTCAGTTGTTACGCATATATTCCGTTCTTATGCATATATTCAGTTCTTACACATATATATTCAGTTCTTAAACATATATATTCAGTTCTTATATTTATCTATATTCAGTTCTTACACATATATATTCCGTTCTTACGCATATATATTCAGTTCTTACACATATATATTCAGTTCTTACACATATATATTCAGTTCTTACGCATATATATTCCGTTCTTACGCATATATTCAGATCTTACGCATATATTCAGTTCTTACACATATATATTCAGTTCTTACACATATATATTCAGTTCTTACGAATATATATTCCGTTCTTAAGCATATAAATTAAGTACTTCCGCATATATATTCAGTTCTTACGCATATATATTCAGTTCTTACACATATATTCAGTTCTTACACATATATATTCCGTTCTTACGCATATATATTCAATTCTTACACATATATATGCAGTTCTTACAAATATATATTCAGTTCTTACACATACATATTCAGTTTTAAGCATATATTCAGTTCTTACACATATATTCGGTTCTTACGCATATATATTCAATTCTTACGCATATATGTCCAGTTCTTACACATATATTCCGATCTTACGCATATATATTCAGTTCTTACGCATATATATTCAGTTCTTACACATATATATTTAGCTCTTACACATATATATTCAGTTCTTACACATATATATTCAGTTCTTACGCATATATAATCAGTTCTCACGCATATATATTCAGTTTCTTACGCATATGTATTCAGTTCTTACACATATATATTCAGTTCTTACACATATATATTCAGTTCTACACAACATATATTCAGTTCTTACACATATATATTCAGTTCTTACACATATATATTCCGTTCTTACACATATATATTTCGTTCTTACGCATATATATTCAGTTCTTACACATATATATTCCGTTCTAACACATATATATTCAGTTCATACACATATATATTCCGTTCTAACACATATATATTCAGTTCTTACACATATATATTCAGTTCTTACACATATATATTCCATACTACACACATAATCAGATCATACACAAATCATCTTACAAATAATCACAGTTCTACACATATACTCTAACAAATTCCGATCTACAACATTAGTTCTTACCCTATAATCAACTAACAACAATATAATCAGCTCACTAACACATAATCAACCTACACACTAACAATCAACTACAACCCAACACAACCTAACAACCCCCACAAACACAACCTAACAAACACCCACACACAACCCTAACAACCCCCAACACAACAAACCTAAAACCCCACACACACACATCCTAAACACCCCCCACAAACTAACCCCAACACACAACCCTAAACCCACACAACATCCTAACACCCCCCCACACAAACCTTAAAACCCCAACAACACACCTAAAACCCCCACACAACAACCTAAACACCCCCCACACAACAACCTAAAACCCACACAACAACTAACAACCTCAACAACTAAACATCACACAACCTAACAACCAACACACAACCTAAAACCCCACACACAACCTAAAACACACACAAAACCCACACACAACCTAAAACCCCCACACACAACCTAAACAACCTCACAACAACCTAACAACCCCACACACAACCTAAAAACCCCCCACACAACAACCTAACAACCTCCACACACAACCTAACAACTACACACAACCTAAAACCTCACACAACCTAAAACCCCCCACACACAACCCTAAACCCCCACACAACAACCTAACAATCAACACACAACCAAAAACCTCACACCCAACCTAAAAACCCACACACAACCCTAAAACCTCACAACACAACCCTAACAACCCCACACAACCTAACAACCCCCCACACACAACCTAACACCCCACCACACATCCTAACACCCCCCCACACAACCTAACAACCCCACACACAACCCTAACAACCTCCACCCAACCTAACAACCACCACACTACCCTAACAACCTCCACACACAACCTAACACTCACAACACAACCTCACAACCCCCCACACACAACCTAACAAACCCCACACACACAACTAACAACCCCCCCACACACAACCTAACACCCCCAACACAACTAACCAACCCACACACAACCAACAACTCACACAACCTAACAACAACCAACACAACCCTAACAACCCCCAACACACAACCTCAAACACCCACACACAACCTAACAACAACCCACACACAACCTAACAACCACCAACACACAACCCAACACCCCCCAAACCACACACAACCAACAACCCCCACACCACAACCCTAAACAACCCTCCACACAACCTAACAACCCCACACAACCAACAAACCTCACACACAACCCAAAACTCCACACAACATACCCCTAAAACCCACACACAACTCAACACCTCCACACACAACCCTAACAACCTCAACACACAACCTAACAACCACCCAACACACAAACACAACCAACCCCACACACAACACCCTAACCAACCCCCACACACAACACCCTACAACCCCCACACACAACCTAACCAACCCCCACACCAACCCTCTACCTCAAAACAACCCACCACTAATAATAAATCTACCACTACAACTACAATAAACCCTCCTTCACACAACATATACCTCCATCAACCACACACATAAACCTACATCAACACATATACCATCTACCAACAAATACCTCACATACAACACATCACCTCCATCCACACAACATCTACCTCACTTCCAACATATACCTCCATTCCACACAATCTACACTCCAATCCACACAATTACCATCCACACAATATACACTCACATCAAACATCAACCCACCCATCACAAACAATATACCTCCCATCCACACACACATATACCCCAATCACAACACATCTACCTCCACTTCACAACACATACACTCCCATCACACACAACATATACACTCCATCCAAACACATATACTCCATCACACATCACCTCCTTCCAACAATCTACCTCCCATCAACAAACATAATACCTCCCATCCACACAACATATAACTCCAATCACAAACATATACCTCACAACAAAACATATACACTCCATCACAACACATATACACTCTCATCCAAACACAATCTACATCCATCACACATACATACATCAACATCTAACTCCCATACATACATCTAACCTCCCATACCACAAACATATACCTCCATCATAACAAATATAACTTCCATCACAACATATAACTCCATCCTCAAACACATATACCTCACATCAACATATACTCACCATACAACAAACATCTACCTCCATCATACAAACATATTAACTACCATCAAACAAATCAACTCACTCAATCAACTCACATCTACATTCCAATACAACAAACATATACATCCATCAACAACATATACATCCATCACAACATCTACACCTACCATCAACTAAAATTACACTCACTTACAATAATCAATCTAATACATCAAACAATATACCTAACATCAATACAATTACTAACTCATAAGCAAACTAATTCTAAATACTGCACTAAATACATATATACTCAATAACTAACAATACACATAACTAATAACAAGATAATACACCTAAAGAAAACTGATACATACTAAGACTCTAACTATACAGAACTAAATCATTAAATAAATACGTACAGAATCTAATATACAGTACTAAGAACAATATATCTAATAACAGCAATATACATAATCAAAGACAATAACTATACATCGAATATAAGAATAATACTATAGAATAAGACTATAACATAATATAAGTAAGAACTGACACTAAATGTGTAAGAACTGCAATATAACTAAGTTATAGAACTGAATATAATAGTAAGAACTGAACTAATATATTTGTAAGAACTGACTATAACTATGTTAAGAACTGAATAATAACTGAGTAAGAACATGAATATACTATGTGTAAGAACTTGAACTATATGTTAAGAACTGATATATATGTGTAAGAACTGAAATATATGTAGAAAGAACTATAATATGTAACTGAAGCATGATATAATGTAAGAACAGAAATATAAAACTATATATGTGTAAGAACTGAAATATAATGTGTAAGAACTGAATATATATGTGTAAGAACTGAATATATATGAGTAAGAACTGAATATATATGTGTAAGAACTGAATATATATGTGTTAGAACTGAATATATATGTGTAAGAACTGAATATATATGTGTAAGAACTGAATATATATGTGTAAGAACTGACTATATATGTCGTAAGAACAGAATATATATGTGTAAGAACGGAATATATATGTGTAAGAACTGAATATATATGTGTAAGAACTGAATATATATGTGTTAGAACTGAATATATATGTGTAAGAACTGAATATATATGTGTAAGAACTGAATACATATGCTGTAAGAAACTGAATATATATGCGTGTAGAACTGAATATATATGCTGTAAGAACTGAATATATATGTGTAAGAACTGAATATATATGTGTAAGAAGCTAAATATATATGTGTAAGAACTGAATATATATGCGTAAGAACTGAATATATATGCGTAAGAACTGAATATATGTGTAAGAACTGACATATATGCGTAAGAATGAATATATATGCTGTAAGAACCTGAATAATATGCGTAAGAACTGAATATATATGCGTAAGAACTGAATATATGTAATTGAGTAAGAACGAATATGTAACTGAATATATGTAAACTGAATGTAAGAACTGATATATATTTGTAAGAACTGCATATATATGTGTAAGAATTGAATATATATGCGTAAGAACGGAATATATATGTGTAAGAACTGAATATATGTGTAAGAACTGAATATATATGCGTAAGAACTGAATATATATGCGGAAGTACTTAATTTATATGCTTAAGAACGGAATATATATTCGTAAGAACTGAATATATATGTGTAAGAACTGAATATATATGTGTAAGAACTGAATATATGCGTAAGATCTGAATATATGCGTAAGAACGGAATATATATGCGTAAGAACTGAATATATATGTGTAAGAACTGAATATATATGTGTAAGAACTGAATATATATGCGTAAGAACGGAATATATATGTGTAAGAACTGAATATAGATAAATATAAGAACTGAATATATATGTTTAAGAACTGAATATATATGTGTAAGAACTGAATATATGCATAAGAACGGAATATATGCGTAACAACTGAATATATATGTGTAAGAACTGAATATATATGTGTTAGAACTGAATATATATGCGTAAGAACTAAATTTATATGTGTAAGAACTGAATATATATGTGTAAGAGCTGAATATATATGCGTAAGAACTGAATATATGCGTAAGAACTGAATATATGCGTAAGAACTGAATATATATGTGTAAGAACTGAATATATTTGTGTAGGAACTGCATATATATGTGTTAGAACTGAATATATATGTGTAAGAGCTAAATATATATGTGTAAGAACTGAATATATATGCGTAAGAACTGAATATATATGCGTAAGATCGGAATATATGTGTAAGAACTGGACATATATGCGTAAGAATTGAATATATATGCGTAAGAACTGAATATATGTGTAAGAACTGAATATATGCTTAAAAACTGAATAAGTATGTGTAAGAACTGAATATATATTTGTAAGAACTGCATATATATGTGAAAGAATTGAATATATATGCGTAAGAACGGAATATATATGTGTAAGAACTGAATATATGTGTAAGAACTGAATATATATGCGTAAGAACTGAATATATATGCGGAAGTACTTAATTTATATGCTTAAGAACGGAATATATATGCGTAAGAACTGAATATATATGTGTAAGAACTGAATATATATGTGTAAGAACTGAATATATGCGTAAGATCTGAATATATGCGTAAGAACGGAATATATATGCGTAAGAACTGAATATATATGTGTAAGAACTGAATATATATGTGTAAGAACTGAATATATATGCGTAAGAACGGAATATATATGTGTAAGAACTGAATATAGATAAATATAAGAACTGAATATATATGTGTAAGAACTGAATATATATGTGTAAGAACTGAATATATGCATAAGAACGGAATATATGCGTAAGAACTGAATATATATGTGTAAGAACTGAATATATATGTGTTAGAACTGAATATATATGTGTAAGAACTAAATTTATATGTGTAAGAACTGAATATATATGTGTAAGAGCTGAATATATATGCGTAAGAACTGAATATATGCGTAAGAACTGAATATATGCGTAAGAACTGAATATATGCGTAAGAACTGAATATATATGTGTAAGAACTGAATATATTTGTGTAGGAACTGCATATATATGTGTTAGAACTGAATATATATGTGTAAGAACTGAATATATATGTGTAAGAACTGAATATATATGTGTTAAAACTGAATATATATGTGTAAGAACTGAATCTATATGTGTAAGAACTGAATATATATGTGTAAGAGCTGAATATATATGTGTAAGAACTGAATATATATGCCTAAGAAGTAAATGTATATGCGTAAGATCGGAATATATGTGTAAGAACTGAATATATGCGTAAAAACTGAATATATATGTGTAAGAACTGAATATATTTGTGTAACAACTGCATATATATGTGTAAGAACTGAATATATATGCGTAAGAACGGAATATATATGTGTAAGAACTGAATACATATGCGTAAAAACTGAATATATATGCGTAAGAACTGAATATATATGCGTAAGAACTGACTTTATATGCTTAAGAACGGAATATATATGTGTAAGAACTGAATATATATGTATAAGAACTGAATATATATGTGTAAGAACGGAATATATATGTGTAAGAACTGAATATATATGTGTAAGAACTGAATATATATGTGTTAGAACGGAATATATATGCGTAAGAACTGAAAATATATGTGTAAGAACAGAATATATATATGTGTAAGAACTGAATATATATGTGTAAGAAATGAATATATATGTGTAAGAACTGAATATATATGTGTAAGAGCTGAATATATATGTGTAAGAACTGAATATATATGCGTAAGAACTGAATATATATGCGTAAGATCGGAATATATGTGTAAGAACTGAACATATATGCGTAAGAATGGAATATATACGCGTAAGAACTGAATATAAACGCGTAAGAACGGAATATATGCGTAAGAACTGAATATATATGTGTAAGAACTGAATATATTTGTGTAAGAACTGCATATATATGTGTAAGAACTGAATATATATGTGTAAGAACTGATTATATATGTGTTAGAGCGGAATATATATGTGTAAGAACTGAATATATATGTGTTAGAACGGAATATATATGTGTAAGAACTGAATATATATGCGTAAGAACGGAATATATATGTGTAAGAACGGAATATATATGTGTAAGAATTGAATATATATGTGTAAGAACTGAATATATATGTGTTAGAACTGAATATATATGTGTAAGAACTGAATATATATGTGTAAGAACTGAATACATATGCGTAAGAAACTGAATATATATGCGTAAGAACTGAATATATATGCGTAAGAACTGAATTTATATGCTTAAGAACGGAATATATATGTGTAAGAACGGAATATATATGTGTTAGAACGGAATATATATGCGTAAGAACTGAATATATATGTGTAAGAACTGGATATATATGTGTAGATCTGAATATATATGTGTAAGAACTGAATATATATGTGTAAGAACTGAATATATATGTGTAAGAGCTGAATATATATGTGTAAGAACTGAATATATATGCGTAAGAACTGAATATATGTGTAAGATCGGAATATATGTGTAAGAACTGAACATATATACGTAAGAATTGAATATATACGCGTAAGAACTGATTATATGCGTAAGAACTAAATATATGCGTAAGAACTGAATATATATGTGTAAGAACTGAATATATTTGTGTAAGAACTGCATATATATGTGTAAGAACTGAATATATATGTGTATGAACTGAAAATATATGTGTAAGAACTGAATATATATGTGTTAGAACGGAATATATATGTGTAAGAACTGAATATTTATGTGTTAGAACGGAATATATATGTGTAAAAACTGAATATATATGCGTAAGAACGGAATATATATGTGTAGGAACGGAATATATATGTGTAAGAACTGAATATATATGTGTAAGAACTGAATATATATGTGTTAGAACTGAATATATATGTGTAAAACTGAATATATATGTGTAAGAACTGAATATATATGTGTTAGAACTGAATATATATGTGTAAAACTGAATATATATGTGTAAGAACTGAATATATATGTGTAAGAACTGAATATATATGTGTAAGAACTGAATATATTTGTGTAAGAACTGCATATATATGTGTAAGAACAGAAAAACATGCGTAAGAAAGGAATATATATGTGTAAGAACTGAATATATATTTGTAAGAAGTAAATATATGTGTTAGAACGGAATATATATGTGTAAGAACTGAATATATATGTGTAAGAACTGAATATATATGTGTAAGAGCTAAATATATATGTGTAAGAACTGAATATATATGCGTAAGAACTGAATATATATGCGTAAGATCGGAATATATGTGTAAGAACTGAACATATATGCGTAAGAATTGAATATATATGCGTAAGAACTGAATATATGTGTAAGAACTGAATATATGCTTAAAAACTGAATATGTATGTGTAAGAACTGAATATATATGTGTAAAAATTGAATATATATGCGTAAGAACGGAATATATATGTATAAGAACTGAATATATATGTGTAAGAACTGAATATATATGTGTAAGAACTGAATATATGCATAAGAACGGAATATATGCGTAAGAACTGAATATATATGTGTAAGAACTGAATATATATGTGTTAGAACTGAATATATATGTGTATAAACTAAATATATATGTGTAAGAACTGAATATATATGTGTAAGAGCTGAATATATATGCGTAAGAACTGAATATATGCGTAAGAACTGACTATATGCGTAAGAACTGAATGTATGCGTAAGAACTGAATATATATGTGTAAGAACTGAATATATTTGTGTAGGAACTGCATATATATGTGTTAGAACTGAATATATATGTGTAAGAACTGAATATATGTGTAAGAACTGAATATATATGCGTAAGAACTGAATATATATGTGGAAGAACTGAATTTATATGCTTTAGAAAGGAATATATATGCGCAAGAACTGAATATATATGTGTAAGAACTGAATATATATGTGTAAGAACTGAATATATGCGTAAGAACTGAATATATGCGTAAGAACTGAATATATATGCGTAAGAACTGAATATATATGTGTAAGAACTGAATATATATGTGTAAGAACTGAATATATATGCGTAAGAACGGAATATATATGTGTAAGAACTGAATATATATGTATAAGAACTGATTATATATGTGTAAGAACTGAATATATATGTGTAAGAACTGAATATATCATAAGAACGGAATATATGCGTAAGAACTGAATATATATGTGTAAGAACTGAATATATATGTGTTAGAACTGAATATATATGTGTAAGAACTAAATATATATGTGTAAGAACTGAATATATATGTGTAAGAGCTGAATATATATGCGTAAGAACTGAATATATGCGTAAGAACTGAATATATGCGTAAGAACTGAATATATGCGTAAGAACTGAATATATATGTGTAAGAACTGAATATATTTGTGTAGGAACTGCATATATATGTGTTAGAACTGAATATATATGTGTAAGAACTGAATATATTTGTGTAGGAACTGCATATATATATGTGTTAGAACTGAATATATATGTGTAAGAACTGAATATATATGTGTAAGAACTGAATATATATGTGTTAAAACTGAATATATATGTGTAAGAACTGAATATATATGTGTAAGAACTGAATATATATGTGTAAGAGCTGAATATATATGTGTAAGAACTGAATACATATGCGTAAGAACTAAATGTATATGCGTAAGATCGGAATATATGTGTAAGAACTGAATATATGCGTTAAAACTGAATATATATGTGTAAGAACTGAATATATTTGTGTAAGAACTGCATATATATGTGTAAGAACTGAATATATATGTGTAAGAACTGAATATATATGTGTAAGAACTGAATATATATGTGTTAGAACGGAATATATATGTGTAAGAACTGAATATATATGTGTTAGAACGGAATATATATGTGTAAGAACTGAATATATATGCGTAAGAACGAAATATATATGTGTAAGAACGGAATATATATGTGTAAGAACTGAATATATATGTGTAAGAACTGAATATATATGTGTTAGAACTGAATATATATGTGTAAGAACTGAATATATATGTGTAAGAACTGAATACATATGCGTAAGAAACTGAATATATATGCGTGAGAACTGATTATATATGCGTAAGAACTGAATATATATGTGTAAGAACTGAATATATATGTGTAAGAGCTAAATATATATGTGTAAGAACTGAATATATATGCGTAAGAACTGAATATATATGCGTAAGATCGGAATATATGTGTAAGAACTGGACATATATGCGTAAGAATTGAATATATATGCGTAAGAACTGAATATATGTGTAAGAACTGAATATATGCTTAAAAACTGAATATGTATGTGTAAGAACTGAATATATATTTGTAAGAACTGCATATATATGTGTAAGAATTGAATATATATGCGTAAGAACGGAATATATATGTGTAAGAACTGAATATATGTGTAAGAACTGAATATATATGCGTAAGAACTGAATATATATGCGGAAGTACTTAATTTATATGCTTAAGAACGGAATATATATGCGTAAGAACTGAATATATATGTGTAAGAACTCAATATATATGTGTAAGAACTGAATATATGCGTAAGATCTGAATATATGCGTAAGAACGGAATATATATGCGTAAGAACTGAATATATATGTGTAAGAACTGAATATATATGTGTAAGAACTGAATATATATGCGTAAGAACGGAATATATATGTGTAAGAACTGAATATAGATAAATATAAGAACTGAATATATATGTTTAAGAACTGAATATATATGTGTAAGAACTGAATATATGCATAAGAACGGAATATATGCGTAACAACTGAATATATATGTGTAAGAACTGAATATATATGTGTTAGAACTGAATATATATGCGTAAGAACTAAATTTATATGTGTAAGAACTGAATATATATGTGTAAGAGCTGAATATATATGCGTAAGAACTGAATATATGCGTAAGAACTGAATATATGCGTAAGAACTGATTATATGCGTAAGAACTGAATATATATGTGTAAGAACTGAATATATTTGTGTAGGAACTGCATATATATGTGTTAGAACTGAATATATATGTGTAAGAGCTAAATATATATGTGTAAGAACTGAATATATATGCGTAAGAACTGAATATATATGCGTAAGATCGGAATATATGTGTAAGAACTGGACATATATGCGTAAGAATTGAATATATATGCGTAAGAACTGAATATATGTGTAAGAACTGAATATATGCTTAAAAACTGAATATGTATGTGTAAGAACTGAATATATATTTGTAAGAACTGCATATATATGTGAAAGAATTGAATATATATGCGTAAGAACGGAATATATATGTGTAAGAACTGAATATATGTGTAAGAACTGAATATATATGCGTAAGAACTGAATATATATGCGGAAGTACTTAATTTATATGCTTAAGAACGGAATATATATGCGTAAGAACTGAATATATATGTGTAAGAACTGAATATATATGTGTAAGAACTGAATATATGCGTAAGATCTGAATATATGCGTAAGAACGGAATATATATGCGTAAGAACTGAATATATATGTGTAAGAACTGAATATATATGTGTAAGAACTGAATATATATGCGTAAGAACGGAATATATATGTGTAAGAACTGAATATAGATAAATATAAGAACTGAATATATATGTGTAAGAACTGAATATATATGTGTAAGAACTGAATATATGCATAAGAACGGAATATATGCGTAAGAACTGAATATATATGTGTAAGAACTGAATATATATGTGTTAGAACTGAATATATATGTGTAAGAACTAAATTTATATGTGTAAGAACTGAATATATATGTGTAAGAGCTGAATATATATGCGTAAGAACTGAATATATGCGTAAGAACTGAATATATGCGTAAGAACTGAATATATATGTGTAAGAACTGAATATATTTGTGTAGGAACTGCATATATATGTGTTAGAACTGAATATATATGTGTAAGAACTGAATATATATGTGTAAGAACTGAATATATATGTGTTAAAACTGAATATATATGTGTAAGAACTGAATATATATGTGTAAGAACTGAATATATATGTGTAAGAGCTGAATATATATGTGTAAGAACTGAATATATATGCCTAAGAAGTAAATGTATATGCGTAAGATCGGAATATATGTGTAAGAACTGAATATATGCGTAAAAACTGAATATATATGTGTAAGAACTGAATATATTTGTGTAACAACTGCATATATATGTGTAAGAACTGAATATATATGCGTAAGAACGGAATATATATGTGTAAGAACTGAATACATATGCGTAAAAACTGATTATATATGCGTAAGAACTGAATATATATGCGTAAGAACTGACTTTATATGCTTAAGAACGGAATATATATGTGTAAGAACGGAATATATATGTGTTAGAACGGAATATATATGCGTAAGAACTGAATATATATGTGTAAGAACTGAATATATATGTGTAGATCTGAATATGTATGTGTAAGAACTGAATATATATGTGTAAGAACTGAATATATTTGTGTAAGAACTGCATATATATGTGTAAGAACTGAATATATATATGTAAGAACTGAATATATATGTGTAAGAACTGAATATAAATGTGTTAGAACGGAATATATGTGTAAGAACTGAATATATATGTGTTAGAACGGAATATATATGTGTAAAAACTGAATATATATGCGTAAGAACGGAATATATATGTGTAGGAACGGAATATATATTTGTAAGAACTGAATATATATGTGTAAGAACTGAATATATATGTGTTAGAACTGAATATATATGTGTAAGAACTGAATATATATGTGTAAGAACTGAATATATATGTGTAAGAGCTGAATATATATGCGTTAGAACTGAATATATATGCGTAAGATCGGAATATATGTGTAAGAACTGAACATATATGCGTAAGAATTGAATATATATGCGTAAGAACTGAATATATGCGTAAGAACTGAATATATGCGTAAGAACTGAATATATATGTGTAAGAACTGAATATATTTGTGTAAGAACTGCACATATATGTGTAAGAACTGAATATATATGCGTAAGAAAGGAATATATATGTGTAAGAACTGAATATATATTTGTAAGAAGTAAATATATGTGTTAGAACGGAATATATATGTGTAATAACTGAATATATATGCGTAAGAGCTGAATATATATGTGTAAGAACTGAATATATATGTGTAAGAACTGAATATATATGTGTTAGAACGGAATATATATGTGTAAGAACTGAATATATATGTGTAAGAACCGAATATATGCGTAAGAACTGAATATATGCGTAAGAACTGAATATATATGTGTAAGAACTGAATATATTTGTGTAAGAACTGCATATATATGTGTAATAACTGAATATATATGCGTAATAACGGAATATATATGTGTAAGAAGTGAATATATATGTGTAAGAAGTGAATATATATGTGTTAGAACGGAATATATATGTGTAAGAACTGAATATATATGCGTAAGAACTGAATATATATGTGTAAGAACTGAATATATATGTGTAAGAACTGAATATATATGCGTAAGAACTGAATATATATGCGTAAGAACTGAATTTATATGCGTAAGAACTGAATATATATGCGTAAGAACGGAATATATATGTGTAAGAACTGAATATATATGTGTAAGAACTGAATATATATGTGTTAGAACGGAATATATATTAGTAAAAACTGAATATATATGTGTAAGAACGGAATATATATGTGTAAGAACTGAATATATATGTGTAAGAACTGAATATATGCGTAAGTACTGATTATATGCGAAAGAACTGAATATATATGCGTAAGAACTGAATATATATGCCTAAGAACGGAATATATACGTGTAAGAACTGAATATATATGTGTAAGAACTGAATATATATGTGTAAGAACTGAATATATATGCGTAAGAACTGAATTTATATGCGTAAGAACTGAATATATATGCGTAAGAACGGAATATATATGTGTAAGAACTGAATATATATGTGTAAGAACTGAATATATATGTGTTAGAACGGAATATATATTAGTAAAAACTGAATATATATGTGTAAGAACGGAATATATATGTGTAAGAACTGAATATATATGTGTAAGAACTGAATATATATGTGTAAAAACTGAATATATATGCGTAAGAACGGAAAATATATTTGTAAGAACTGAATATATATGTGTAAGAACTGAATATATTTGTGTAAGAACTGCACATATATGTGTAAGAACTGAATATATATGCGTAAGAAAGGAATATATATGTGTAAGAACTGAATATATATTTGTAAGAAGTAAATATATGTGTTAGAACGGAATATATATGTGTAATAACTGAATATATATGCGTAAGAGCTGAATATATATGTGTAAGAACTGAATATATATGTGTAAGAACTGAATATATATGTGTTAGAACGGAATATATATGTGTAAGAACTGAATATATATGTGTAAGAACCGAATATATGCGTAAGAACTGAATATATGCGTAAGAACTGAATATATATGTGTAAGAACTGAATATATTTGTGTAAGAACTGCATATATATGTGTAATAACTGAATATATATGCGTAATAACGGAATATATATGTGTAAGAAGTGAATATATATGTGTAAGAAGTGAATATATATGTGTTAGAACGGAATATATATGTGTAAGAACTTATATATGTGTAAGAACTGAATATATATGTGTAAGAACTGAATATATATGCGTAAGAACTGAATATATATGCGTAAGAACTGAATTTATATGCGTAAGAACTGAATATATATGCGTAAGAACGGAATTATATTGTGTAAGAACTGAATATATATGTGTAAGAACTGAATATATATGTGTTAGAACGGAATATATATTAGTAAAAACTGAATATATATGTGTAAGAACGGAATATATATGTGTAAGAACTGAATATATATGTGTAAGAACTGATATATGCGTAAGTACTGATTATATGCGAAAGAACTGAATATATATGCGTAAGAACTGAATATATATGCGTAAGAACGGAATATATACGTGTAAGAACTGAATATATATGTGTAAGAACTGAATATATATGTGTAAGAACTGGATATATATGCGTAAGAACTGAATTTATATGCGTAAGAACTGAATATATATGCGTAAGAACGGAATATATATGTGTAAGAACTGAATATATATGTGTAAGAACTGAATATATATGTGTTAGAACGGAATATATATTAGTAAAAACTGATATATATGTGTAAGAACGGAATATATATGTGTAAGAACTGAATATATATGGGTAAGAACTGAATATATATGTGTAAAAACTGAATATATATGCGTAAGAACGGAAAATATATTTGTAAGAACTGAATATATATGTGTAAGAACTGAATATATATGTGTAAGAGCTGAATATATATGTGTAAGAATGGAATATATATGCGTAAGAACTGAATATATATGCGTAAGATCGGAATATATGTGTAAGAACTGAACATATATGCGTAAGAATTGAATATATATGCGTATGACTGAATATATGCGTAAGAACTGAATATATGCGTAAGAAATGAATATATATGTGTAAGAACTGAATATATTTGTGTAAGAACTGCATATATATGTGTAAGAACTGAATATATATGCGTAATAACGGATATATATGTGTAAGAACTGAATATATATGTGTAAGAAGTGAATATATATGTGTTAGAACGGAATATATATGTGTAAGAACTGAATATATATGTGTAAGAACTGAATATATGTGTAAGAGCAAAATATATATGTGTTAGAACTGAATATATATGCGTAAGAACTGAATATATATGCGTAAGATCGGAATATATTTGAAAGAACTGGACATATATGCGTAAGAATTGAATATATGTGCGTAAGAACTGAATATATGTGTAAGAACTGAATATATGCGTAAAAACTGAATATATATGTGTAAGAACTGAATATATTTTTGTAAGAACTGCATATATATGTGTAAGTATTGAATATATATGCGTAAGAACGGAATATATATGTGTAAGAACTGAATATATATGTGTAAGAACTGATATGTGTAAGAACTGAATATATATGCGTAAGAGCTGAATTTATATGCTTAAGAACGGAATATATATGAGTAAGAACTGAATATATATGTGTAAGAACTGAATATATATGTGTAAGAACTGAATATATGCGTAAGAACTGAACATATGCGTAAGAACGGAATATTTATGCGTAAGAACTGAATATATATGTGTAAAAACTGAATATATATGTGTAAGAACTGAATATATATGCGTAAGAACGGAATATATATGTGTAAGAACTGAATATATATGTATAAGAACTGAATATATATGTGTAAGAACTGAATATATATGTGTAAGAACTGAATATATGCATAAGAACTGAATATATGCGTAAGAATTGAATATATATGTGTAAGAACTGACTATATATGTGTTAGAACTGAATATATATGTGTAAGAACTGAATATATATGTGTAAGAACTGAATATATATGTGTAAGAGCTGAATATATATGCGTAAGAACTGAATATATGCGTAAGAACTGAATATATGCAACTGAATATATGCGTAAGAACTGAATATATGCGTAAGAACTGAATATATATGTGTAAGAACTGAATATATTTGTGTAGGAACTGCATATATATGTGTAAGAACTGAATATATATGCCTAAGAACTGAATATATATGCGTAAGAACTGAATATATATGTGTTAGAACGGAATATATATGTGTAAGAACAGAATATATATGCGTAAGAACGGAATATATATGTGTAAGAACTAAATATATATGTGTAAGAACTGGATATATATGTGTTAGAACTGTATATATATGTGTAAGAACTGAATATATATGTGTAAGAACTGAATATATATGTGTAAGAGCTGAATATATATGTGTAAGAACTGAATATATATGCGTAAGAACTGAATATATATGCGTAAGATCGGAATATATGTGTAAGAACTGGACATATATGCGTAAGAATTGAATATATATGCGTAAGAACAGAATATATGCGTAAGAACTGAATATATTCGTAAGAATTGAATATATATGTGTAAGACCTGAATATATTTGTGTAAGAACTGCATATATATGTGTAAAAATTGAATATATATGCGTAAGAACGGAATATATATATGTAAGAACTAAATATTGATGTGAAAGAACTGAATATATATGCGTAAGAACTAAATATATATGCGTAAGAACTGAATATATATGCGTAAGAACTGAATATATATGTGTAAGAAATGAATATATATGCGTAAGAACTGAATATAAATGCATAAGAACGGAATATAAATGTGTAAGAACTGAATATATATGTGTAAGAACTGAATATATATGTGTTAGAACGGAATATATATGTGTAAAAACTGAATATATATGCGTAAGAACGGAATATATATGTGTAAGAACTGAATATATATGTGTAAGAACTGAATATATATGTGTTAGAACTGAATATATATGTGTAAGAACTGAATATATATGTGTAAGAACTGAATATATATGTGTTAGAACGGAATATATATGCGTAAGAACGGAATATATATGTGTAAGAACGGAATGTATATGTGTAGTAACTGAATATATATGTATAAGAACTGAATATATGTATGTGTAAGAACTGAATATATATGTGTAGTAACTGAATAAATATGTATAAGAACTGAATATATATATGTGTAAGAACTGAATATATATGTGTAAGAACTGCATATATATGTGTAAGAACTGAATATATATACGTAAGAACTGAATATATATGTGTAAGAACTGAATATATATGTATAAGAACTGAATATATATGTGTAAGAACGGAATATATATGTGTAAGAACTGAATATATATGTGTAAGAACTGAATATATATGTGTTAGAACGGAATATATATGCGTAAGAACTGAATATATATGTGTAAGAACTGAATATATATGTGTAGAACTGAATATATATGTGTAAGAAATGAATATATATGTGTAAGAACTGAATATATATGTGTAAGAGCTGAATATATATGCGTAAGAACTGAATATATATGCGTAAGAACGTAATATATATGTGTAAGAACGGATTATATATGTGTAAGAACTGAATATGTATGTGTAAGAACTGAATATATATGTGTAAGAACTGAATATATATGTGTTAGAACTGAATATATATATGTATAAGAACTGAATATATATGCGTAAGAACTGAATATATATGCGTAAGAACTGAATATATATGCGTAAGAACTGAATTTATATGCTTAAGAACGGAATATATATGTGTAAGAACGGAATATATATGTGTTAGAACGGAATATATATGCGTAAGAACTGAATATATATGTGTAATAACTGAATATATATATGTAGAACTGAATATATGTGTAAGAACTGATTATATATGTGTAAGAAATGAATATATATGTGTAGGAGCTGAATATATATGTGTAAGAACTGAATATATATGCGTAAGAACTGAATATATATGCGTAAGATCGGAATATATGTGTAAGAACTGACATATAAGCGTAAGAATTGAATATATACGCGTAAGAACTGAATATATGCGTAAGAACTGAATATATGCGTAAGAACGGAATATATATGTGTAATAACTGAATATATATGTATAAGAACTGAATATATATATGTGTAAGAACTAAATATATATGTATAAGAACTGAATATATATGTGTAAGAACTGAATATATATGTGTAAGAACTGAATATATGCATAAGAACGGAATATATGCGTAAGAATTGAATATATAGCGTAAGAACTGAATATATATGCGTAAGATCGGAATATATGTGTAAGAACTGAACATATATGCGAAAGAATTGAATATATATGCGTAAGAACTGAATATATGCGTAAGAACTGAATATATATGTGTAAGAACTGAATATATTTGTGTAAGAACTGCATATATATGTGTAAGAACTGAATATATATGCGTAATAACGGAATATATCTGTGTAAGAACTGAATATATATGTGTAAGAAGTGAATATATATGTGTTAGAACGGAATATATATGTGTAAGACCTGAATATATATGTGTAAGAACTGAATATATATGTGTAAGAGCTAAATATATATGTGTAAGAACTGAATATATATGCGTAAGAACTGAATATATATGCGTAAGAACTGAATATATGTGTAGGAACTGAATATATGCGTAAAAACTGAATATATATGTGTAAGAACTGAATATATTTTTGTAAGAACTGCATATATATGTGTAAGAATTGAATATATATGCGTAAGAACGGAATATATATGTGTAAGAACTGAATATATATGCGTAAAAACTGAATTTATATGCTTAAGAACTGAATATATATGTGTAAGAACTGAATATTTATGTGTAGAACTGAAGATATATGTGTAAGAAATGAATATATATGTGTAAGAACTGAATATATATGTGTAAGAGCTGAATATATATTTGTAAGAACTGAATATATATGCGTAAGAACGGAATATATATGTGTAAGAACGGAATATATATGTGTAAGAACTGAATATATATGTGTAAGAACTGAATATATATGTGTTAGAACTGAATATATATGTGTAAGAACTGAATATATATGTGTAAGAACTGAATATATATGCGTAAGAACTGAATATAAATGCGTAAGAACGGAATATAAATGTGTAAGAACTGAATATATATGTGTAAGAACTGAATATATATGTGTTAGAACGGAATATATATGTGTAAAAACTGAATATTGTGCGTAAGAACGGAATATATATGTGTAAGAACTGAATATATATGTGTAAGAACTGAATATATATGTGTTAGAACTGAATATATATGTGTAAGAACTGAATATATATGTGTAAGAACTGAATATATATGTGTTAGAACGGAATATACATGTGTAAGAACTGAATATATATGTGTTAGAACGGAATATATATGCGTAAGAACGGAATATATATGTGTAAGAACGGAATATATATGTGTAGTAACTGAATATATATGTATAAGAACTGAATATATGTATGTGTAAGAACTGAATATATATGTGTAGTAACTGAATATATATGTATAAGAACTGAATATATATATGTGTAAGAACTGAATATATATGTTTAAGAACTGCATATATATGTGTAAGAACTGAATATATATACGTAAGAACTGAATATATATGTGTAAGAACTGAATATATATGTCTAAGAACTGAATATATATGTGTAAGAACAGAATATATATGTGTAAGAACTGAATATATATGTGTAAGAACTGAATATATATGTGTTAGAACGAAATATATATGCGTAAGAACTGAATATATATGTGTAAGAACTGAATATATATGTGTAGAACTGAATATATAGGTGTAAGAAATGAATATATATGTGTAAGAACTGAATATATATGTGTAAGAGCTGAATATATATGCGTAAGAACTGAATATATATGCGTTAGAACGGAATATATATGTGTAAGAACTGAATGTATATGCTTAAGAACGGAATATATATGTGTAAGAACGGAATATATATGTGTTAGAACGGAATATATATGTATAAGAACTGAATATATATGCGTAAGAACTGAATATATATGCATAAGATCGGAATATATGTGTAAGAACTGAACATATATGCGTAAGATTTGAATATATATGCGTAAGAACTGAATATATGCGTAAGAACTGAATATATGCATAAGAACTGAATATATATGTGTAAGAACTGAATATATTTGTGTAAGAACTGCATATATATGTGTAAGAACTGAATATATATGTGTAAGAACTGAATATATATGTGTAAGAACTGAATGTATATGCTTAAGAACGGAATATATATGTGTAAGAACGGAATATATATGTGTAAGAACGGAATATATATGCGTAAGAACTGAATATATATGTGTAATAACTGAATTTATATGTGTAGAACTAAATATATGTGTAAGAACTGATTATATATGTGTAAGAAATGAATATATATATGTGTAAGAGCTGAATATATATGTGTAAGAACTGAATATATATGCGTAAGAACTGAATATATATGCGTAAGATCGGAATATATGTGTAAGAACTGAACATATAAGCGTAAGAATTGAATATATACGCGTAAGAACTGAATATATGCGTAAGAACTGAATAAATGCGTAAGAACGGAATATATATGTGTAATAACTGAATATATATGTATAAGAACTGAATATATATATGTGTAAGAACTAAATATATATGTATAAGAACTGAATATATATGTGTAAGAACTGAATATATATGTGTAAGCACTGAATATATGCATAAGAACGGAATATATGCGTAAGAATTGAATATATATGCGTAAGAACTGAATATATATGCGTAAGATCGGAATATATGTGTAAGAACTGAACATATATGCGAAAGAATTGAATATATATGCGTAAGAACTGAATATATGCGTAAGAACTGAATATATATGTGTAAGAACTGAATATATTTGTGTAAGAACTGCATATATATGTGTAAGAACTGAATATATATGCGTAATAACGGAATATATATGTTTAAGAACTGAATATATATGTGTAAGAAGTGAATATATATGTGTTAGAACGGAATATATATGTGTAAGACCTGAATATATATGTGTAAGAACTGAATATATATGTGTAAGAGCTAAATATATATGTGTAAGAACTGAATATATATGCGTAAGAACTGAATATATATGCGTAAGAACTGAACATATGTGTAAGAACTGAATATATGCGTAAAAACTGAATATATATGTGTAAGAACTGAATATATTTTTGTAAGAACTGCATATATATGTGTAAGAATTGAATATATGCGTAAGAACGGAATATATATGTGTAAGAACTGAATATATATGCTTAAAAACTGAATTTATATGCTTAAGAACTGAATATATATGTGTAAGAACTGAATATTTATGTGTAGAACTGAATATATATGTGTAAGAAATGAATATATATGTGTAAGAACTGAATATATATGTGTTAGAGCTGAATATATATGTGTAAGAACTGAATATATATGCGTAAGAACGGAATATATATGTGTAAGAACGGAATATATATGTGTAAGAACTGAATATATATGTGTAAGAACTGAATATATATGTGTTAGAACTGAATATATATGTGTAAGAACTGAATATATATGTGTAAGAACTGAATATATATGCGTAAGAACTGAATATATATGCGTAAGAACTGAATATATATGCGTAAGAACTGAATTCATATGCTTAAGAACGGAATATATATGTGTAAGAACGGAATATATATGTGTTAGAACGGAATATATAAGCGTAAGAACTGAATATATATGTGTAAGAACTGAATATATATGTGTAAGAACGGAATATATATGTGTAAGAACTGAATATATATGTGTAAGAACTGAATATATATGTGTAAGAGCTGAATATATATGTGTAAGAACTGAATATATATGCGTAAGAACTGAATATATATGCATAAGATCGGAATATATGTGTAAGAACTGAACATATATGCGTAAGATTTGAATATATATGCGTAAGAACTGAATATATGCGTAAGAACTGAATATATGCATAAGAACTGAATATATATGTGTAAGAACTGAATATATTTGTGTAAGAACTGCATATATATGTGTAAGAACTGAATATATATGTGTAAGAACTGAATATATATGTGTAAGAACTGAATAAATATGCGTAAGAACTGAATATATATGCGTAAGATCGGAATATATGTGTAAGAACTAAATATATATGTGTTAGAATGGAATATATATGTGTAAGAACTGAATATATATGCGTAAGAACGGAATATATATGTGTAAGAACGGAATATATATGTGTAAGAACTGAATATATATGTGTAAGAACTGAATATATATGTGTTAGAACGGAATATATATGTGTAAGAACTGAATATATATGCGTAGGAACTGAATATATATGTGTAAGAACTGAATATATATGTGTAAGAACTGAATATATATGTGTTAGAACGGAGTATATATGTGTAAGAACTGAATATATATGTGTTAGAACTAAATATATGCTTAAGAACTGAATATATGCGTAAAAACTGAATATATATGTGTAAGAACTGAATATTTTTGTGTAAGAACTGCATATATATGTGTAAGAACTGAATATATATGCGTAATAACGGAATATATATGTGTAAGAACTGAATATATATGTGTAAGAAGTGAATATATATGTGTAATAACGGAATATATATGTGTAAGAACTGAATATATATGTGTAAGAACTGAATATATATGTGTAAGAGCTAAATATATATGTGTAAGAACTGAATATATATGCGTAAGAACTGAATATATATGCGTAAGATCGGAATATATGTGTAAGAACTGGACATATATGCGTAAAAACTGAATATATATGTGTAAGAACTGAATATATTTTTGTAAGAACTGCATATATATGTGTAAGAATTGAATATATATGCGTGAGAACGGAATATATATGTGTAAGAACTGAATATATATGTGTAAGAACTGAATATATATGCGTAAGAACTGAATATATATGCGTAAGAACTGAATTTATATGCTTAAGAACGGAATATATATGCGTAAGAACTGAATATATATGTGTAAGAACTGAATATATATGTGTAGGAACTGAATATATGCGTAAGAACTGAATATATGCGTAAGAACGGAATATATATGCGTAAGAACTGAATATATATGTGTAAGAACTGAATATATATGTGTTAGAACTGAATATATATGTGTAAGAACTGAATATATATGAGTAAGAACTGAATATATATGTGTAAGAGCTGAATATATATGCGTAAGAACTGAGTATATGCGTAAGAACTGAATATATGCGTAAGAACTGAATATATATGTGTAAGAACTGAATATATTTGTGTAGGAACTGCATATATATGTGTAAGAACTGAATATATATGCGTAGGAACTGAATATATATGCGTAAGAACAGAATATATATGCGTAAGAACGGAATATATATGTGTAAGAACTGAATATATATGTGTAAGAACTGAATATATATGTGTTAGAACGGAATATATATTAGTAAAAACTGAATATATATGTGTAAGAACGGAATATATATGTGTAAGAACTGAATATATATGTGTAAGAACTGAATATATATGTGTAAGAACTGAATATATATGTGTAAGAACTGAATATATATGTGTAAGAGCTGAATATATATGCGTAAGAACTGAATATATGCGTAAGAACTGAATATATGCGTAAGAACTGAATATATGCGTAAGAACTGAATATATATGCGTAAGAACTAAATATATATGCGTAAGAACGGAATATATATGTGTAAGAACTGAATATATATGTGTAAGAACTGAATATATATCTGTTAGAACGGAATATATATTAGTAAGAACTGAATATATATGTGTAAGAAAGGAATATATATGTGTAAGAACTGAATATATATGTGTAAGAACTGAATATATATGTGTAAAAACTGAATATATATGCGTAAGAACGGAATATATATGTGTAAGAACGGAATATATATGTGTAAGAAGTAAATATATATGTGTAAGAGCTGAATATATATGTGTAAGAACGGAATATATATGCGTAAGAACTGAATATATATGCGTAAGATCGGAATATATGTGTAAGAACTGAACATATATGCGTAAGAACGGAATATATATGCGTAAGAACTGAATATATGCGTAAGAACTGAATATATGCGTAAGAACTGAATATATATGTGTAAGAACTGAATATATATGCGTAATAACGGATTATATATGTGTAAGAACTGAATATATATGTGTAAGAACTGAATATATATGTGTAAGAAGTGAATATATATGTGTAAGAGCTGAATATATATGTGTAAGAACTGAATATATATGCGTAAGAACTGAATATATATGCATAAGATCGGAATATATGTGTAAGAACTGAACATATATGCGTAAGATTTGAATATATATGCGTAAGAACTGAATATATGCGTAAAAACTGAATATATGCATAAGAACTGAATATATATGTGTAAGAACTGAATATATTTGTGTAAGAACTGCATATATATGTGTAAGAACTGAATATATATGTGTAAGAACTGAATATATATGTGTAAGAACTGAATAAATATGCGTAAGAACTGAATATATATGCGTAAGATCGGAATATATGTGTAAGAACTACATATATATGTGTTAGAACGGAAAATATATGTGTAAGAACTGAATATATATGTGTAAGAACGGAATATATATGTGTAAGAACGGAATATATATGTGTAAGAACTGAGTATATATGTGTAAGAACTGAATATATATGTGTTAGAACGGAATATAGATGTGTAAGAACTGAATATATATGCGTAAGAACTGAATATATATGTGTAAGAACTGAATATATATGTGTAAGAACTGAATATATATGTGTTAGAACGGAGTATATATGTGTAAGAACTGAATATATATGTGTTAGAACTAAATATATGCTTAAGAACTGAATATATGCGTAAAAACTGAATATATATGTGTAAGAACTGAATTTTTTTGTAAGAACTGCATATATATGTGTAAGAACTGAATATATATGCGTAATAACGGAATATATATGTGTTAGAACTGAATATATATGTGTAAGAAGTGAATATATATGTGTAATAACGGAATATATATGTGTAAGAACTGAATATATATGTGTAAGAACTGAATATATATGTGTAAGAGCTAAATATATATGTGTAAGAACTGAATATATATGCGTAAGAACTGAATATATTTGCGTAAGATCGGAATATATGTGTAAGAACTGGACATATATGCGTAAAAACTGAATATATATGTGTTAGAACTGAATATATTTTTGTAAGAACTGCATATATATGTGTAAGAATTCAATATATATGCGTAAGAACGGAATATATATGTGTAAGAACTGAATATATACGTGTAAGAACTGAATATATTTGTGTAGGAACTGCATATATATGTGTAAGAACTGAATATATATGCGTAGGAACTGAATATATATGCGTAAGAACAGAATATATATGCGTAAGAACGGAATATATATGTGTAAGAACTGAATATATATGTGTAAGAACTGCATATATATGTGTAAGAACTGAATATATATGTGTAAGAACTGAATATATATGTGTAAGAACTGAATAAATATGCGTAAGAACTGAATATATATGCGTAAGATCGGAATATATGTGTAAGAACTACATATATATGTGTTAGAACGGAAAATATATGTGTAAGAACTGAATATATATGTGTAAGAACGGAATATATATGTGTAAGAACGGAATATATATGTGTAAGAACTGAATATATATGTGTAAGAACTGAATATATATGTGTTAGAACGGAATATAGATGTGTAAGAACTGAATATATATGCGTAAGAACTGAATATATATGTGCGGAATATATATGTGTAAGAACTGAATATATATGTGTAAGAACTGCATATATATGTGTAAGAACTGAATATATATGTGTAAGAACTGAATATATATGTGTAAGAACTGAATAAATATGCGTAAGAACTGAATATATATGCGTAAGATCGGAATATATGTGTAAGAACTACATATATATGTGTTAGAACGGAAAATATATGTGTAAGAACTGAATATATATGTGTAAGAACGGAATATATATGTGTAAGAACGGAATATATATGTGTAAGAACTGAATATATATGTGTAAGAACTGAATATATATGTGTTAGAACGGAATATAGATGTGTAAGAACTGAATATATATGCGTAAGAACTGAATATTTATGTGTAAGAACTGAATATATATGTGTAAGAACTGAATATATATGTGTTAGAACGGAGTATATATGTGTAAGAACTGAATATATATGTGTTAGAACTAAATATATGCTTAAGAACTGAATATATGCGTAAAAACTGAATATATATGTGTAAGAACTGAATTTTATTGTAAGAACTGCATATATATGTGTAAGAACTGAATATATATGCGTAATAACGGAATATATATGTGTAAGAACTGAATATATATGTGTAAGAAGTGAATATATATGTGTAATAAAGGAATATATATGTGTAAGAACTGAATATATATGTGTAAGAACTGAATATATATGTGTAAGAGCTAAATATATATGTGTAAGAACTGAATATATATGCGTAAGAACTGAATATATATGCGTAAGATCGGAATATATGTGTAAGAACTGGACATATATGCGTAAAAACTGAATATATATGTGTTAGAACTGAATATATTTTTGTAAGAACTGCATATATATGTGTAAGAATTCAATATATATGCGTAAGAACGGAATATATATGTGTAAGAACTGAATATATATGTGTAAGAACTGAATATATATGCGTAAGAACTGAATATATATGCGTAAGAACTGAATTTATATGCTTAAGAACGGAATATATATGCGTAAGAACTGAATATATATGTGTAAGAACTGAATATATATGTGTAAGAACTGAATATATGCGTAAGAACTGAATATATGCGTAAGAACGGAATATATATGCGTAAGAACTGAATATATATGTGTAAGAACTGAATATATATGTGTTAGAACTGAATATATATGTGTAAGAACTGAATATATATGAGTAAAACTGAATATATATGTGTAAGAGCTGAATATATATGCGTAAGAACTGAGTATATGCGTAAGAACTGAATATATGCGTAAGAACTGAATATATACGTGTAAGAACTGAATATATTTGTGTAGGAACTGCATATATATGTGTAAGAACTGAATATATATGCGTAGGAACTGAATATATATGCGTAAGAACAGAATATATATGCGTAAGAACGGAATATATATGTGTAAGAACTGAATATATATGTGTAAGAACTGAATATATATGTGTTAGAACGGAATATATATTAGTAAAAACTGAATATATATGTGTAAGAACGGAATATATATGTGTAAGAACTGAATATATATGTGTAAGAACTGAATATATATGTATAAGAACTGAATATATATGTGTAAGAACTGAATATATATGTGTAAGAGCTGAATATATATGCGTAAGAACTGAATATATGCGTAAGAACTGAATATATGCGTAAGAACTGAATATATGCGTAAGAACTGAATATATATGCGTAAGAACTGAATATATATGCGTAAGAACGGAAAATATATGTGTAAGAACTGAATATATATGTGTAAGAACTGAATATATTTTTGTAAGAACTGCATATATATGTGTAAGAATTGAATATATATGCGTAAGAACGGAATATATATGTGTAAGAACTGAATATATATGTGTAAGAACTGAATATATATCCGTAAGAACTGAATATATATGCGTAAGAACTGAATTTATATGCTTAAGAACGCAATATATATGCGTAAGAACTGAATATATATGTGTAAGAACTGAATATATATGTGTAAGAACTGAATATATGCGTTAGAACTGAATATATGCGTAAGAACGGAATATATATGCGTAAGAACTGAATATATATGTGGAAAAACTGAATATATATGTGTTAGAACTGAATATATATGTGTAAGAACTGAATATATATGAGTAAGAACTGAATATATATGTGTAAGAGCTGAATATATATGCGTAAGAACTGAGTATATGCGTAAGAACTGAATATATGCGTAAGAACTGAATATATATGTGTAAGAACTGAATATATTTGTGTAGGAACTGCATATATATGCGTAGGAACTGAATATATATGCGTAAGAACAGAATATATATGCGTAAGAACGGAATATATATGTGTAAGAACTGAATATATATGTGTAAGAACTGAATATATATGTGTTAGAACGGAATATATATTAGTAAAAACTGAATATATATGTGTAAGAACGGAATATATATGTGTAAGAACTGAATATATATGTGTAAGAACTGAATATATATGTGTAAGAACTGAATATATATGTGTAAGAACTGAATATATATGTGTAAGAGCTGAATATATATGCGTAAGAACTGAATATATGCGTAAGAACTGAATATATGCGTAAGAACTGAATATATGCGTAAGAACTGAATATATATGCGTAAGAACTGAATATATATGCGTAAGAACGGAATATATATGTGTAAGAACTGAATATATATGTGTAAGAACTGAATATATATCTGTTAAAACGGAATATATATTAGTTAGAACTGAATATATATGTGTAAGAACGGAATATATATGTGTAAGAACTGAATATATATGTGTAAGAACTGAATATATATGTGTAAAAACTGAATATATATGCGTAAGAACGGAATATATATGTGTAAGAACGGAATATATATGTGTAAGAACTAAATATATATGTGTAAGAGCTGAATATATATGTGTAAGAACGGAATATATATGCGTAAGAACTGAATATATATGCGTAAGATCGGAATATATGTGTAAGAACTGACATATATGCGTAAGAACGGAATATATATGCGTAAGAACTGAATATATGCGTAAGAACTGAATATATGCGTAAGAACTGAATATATATGTGTAAGAACTGAATATATATGCGTAATAACGGATTATATATGTGTAAGAACTGAATATATATGTGTAAGAAGTGAATATATATGTGTTACAACGGAATATATATGTGTAAGAACTGAATATATATGTGTAAGAACTGAATATATAGGTGTAAGAGCTAAATATATATGTGTAAGAACTGAATATATATGGGTAAGAACTTAATTTATATGCGTAAGATCGGAATATATGTGAAAGAACTGGACATATATGCGTAAGAATTGAATATATATGCTTAAGAACTGAACATATGTGTAAGAACTGAATATAGGCGTAAACACTGAATATATATGTGTAAGAACTCAATATATTTTTGTAAGAACTGCATATATATGTGTAAGTATTGAATATATATGCGTAAGAAATGAATATATATGTGTAAGAACTGAATATATATGTGTAAGAACTGAATATATATGTGTAAGAACTGAATATATATGCGTAAGAACTGAATTTATATGCTTAAGAACGGAATATATATGCGTAAGAACTAAATATATATGTGT
>JAWPHD010019940.1:0-33663 GCA_037043455.1 Cyrtodaria siliqua | reverse complement strand
AGTTTATCATATGTATACGTACTTTCAACAGATATGCACAAGTCAGAAATGAAACGGGCACTCTATTGGCACGCAGAATGATACTTGTTGACATTTCATTGCCAAGGGACGTAATACGTGTACGGCAAAATAGGACAAACAGAGATAACTTAGATTTTTACGCGATCTGATAGTACATATGATTATTATTCATAAATAGTAATACGTATAGAATATGTACAATATTATCTGGCTTGTTGTTATGATTGTTAATATGACTATTGTTATAATTATTGCAGCAAACCTGTATCAAGACACAACGTTAATCGCTTTTCAAGTGAGCCCAGAGTTGCATGTACAAGCCATGACAAGCCAACACAATGCGTTCCAGCCGTTAGTTTTTCATATGTATAGCGCACTTTCAAACAGATATGCACACATCAGAATGAAACGTGCACTCTATGGCACGCAGAATGATACTTGTTGACATTTCATTGCCAAGGGACGTAATACGTGTACGGGAAAATAGGACAAACAGAGATAACTTAGATTTTTACGCGATCTGATAGTACATATGATTATCTATTCATAATAGTAATACGTAAAGAATATGTACAATATTATCTGGCTTGTTGTTATGATTGTTAATATAGACTATTGTTATAAATTATTGCAGCAAACCCTGTATCAAGACACAACGTTAATCGGCTTCTCAAGTTGAGGCCCAGAAGTTGCATGTACTAAGCCATGGACAAGCCAACATTGCGTTCCACCGGTAAGTTTATCATATGTATACGTACTTTCAACAGATATGCACAAGTCAGAAATGAAACGGGCACTCTATGGCACGCAGAAATGATACTTGTTGACATTTCATTGCCAAGGGACGTAATACGTGTAACGGTAAAATAGGACAAACAGAGATAACTTAGATTTTTACGCGATCTGATAGTACATATGATTATTATTCATAATAGTAATACGTATAGAATATGTACAATATTATCTGGCTTGTTGTTATGATTGTTAATATGACTATTGTTTATAATATTGCAGCAAACCTGTATCAAGACACAACGTTAATCGCTTTTCAAGTGAGCCCAGAAGTTGCATGTACAAGCCATGACAAGCCAACAATGCGTTTCCACCGTAAGTTTTTCATATGTATACGCACTTTCAACAGAATATGCACACATCAGAAATGAAACGTGCACTCTATGGCACGCAGAATGATACTTGTTGACATTCATTGCCAAGGGACGTAATACGTGTACGGGAAAATAGGACAAACAGAGATAACTTAGATTTTTACGCGATCTGATAGTACATATGATTATTATTCATAATAGTAATACGTATAGAATATGTCCAATATTATCTGGCTTGTTGTTATGATTGTTAATATGACTATTGTTATAATTATTGCAGCAAACCTGTATCAAGACACAACGTTAATCGCTTTTCAAGTGAGCCCAGAAGTTGCATGTACAAGCCATGACAAGCCAACAATGCGTTCCACCGTAAGTTTTTCATATGTATACGCACTTTCAACAGATATGCACACATCAGAAATGAAACGTGGCACTCTATGGCACGCAGAATGATACTTGTTGACATTTCATTGCCAAGGGACGTAATACGTGTACGGGACAATAGGACCAAACAGAGATAACTTAGATTTTTACGCGATCTGATAGTACATATGAATTATTATTCATAATAGTAATACGTAAAGAATATGTACAATATCATCTGCTTGTTGGTTATGATTGTTAAATATTGACTATTGATTATAATTATTGCAGCAAACCTGTATCAAGACACAACGTTAATCGAGCTTTTCAAGTGAGCCCAGAAGTTGCATGTACAAGCCATGACAAGCCAACAATGCGTTCCACCGTAAGTTCTTTCATATGTATACGCACTTTCAACAGATATGCACACATCAGAAATGAAACGTGCACTCTATGCCACGCAGAATGATACTTGTTGACATTTCATTGCCAAGGGACGTAATACGTGTACGGGGAAAATAGGACAAACAGAGATAACTTAGATTTTTACGCTAGATCTGATAGAGTACAGTATGATTATTATTCATATAGTAATACGTAAAGAATATGTACACTTATTATCTGGCTTGTTGTTATGATTGTTAATATGACTATTGTTATAATTATTGCAGCTAACCCTGTATCAGACACAACGTTAATCGCTTCTCAAGTGAGCCCAGAAGTTGCATGTACAAGCCATGACAAGCCAACATTGCGTTCCACCGTAAGTTTTATCATATGTATACGTACTTTCAACAGATATGCACAAGTCAGAAATGAAACGGGCACTCTATGGCACGCAGAATGATACTTGTTGACATTTCATTGCCAAGGGACGTAATACGTGTACGTCAAAATAGGACAAACAGACGAGATAACTTAGATTTTACGCGATCTGAATAGTACATATTGATTATTATTCATAATTAGTAATACGTATAGAATATGTACAATATTCATTGGCTTGTTGTTATGATTGTAAATATGACTATTGTTTATAATTTATTGCAGCAAACCTGTATCAAGACACAACGTTAATCGCTTTTCAAGTGAGCCCAGAAGTTGCATGTACAAGCCATGACAAGCCAACAATGCGTTCCAACCGTAAGTTTTCATATGTATAGTAGCGCAGCTTCAACAGATTATGCACACATCATAAATGAAACGTGCACTCTATGGCACGCAGAATGGATACTTGTTGACATTTCATTGCCAAGGGACGTAATACGTGTACGGGAAAATAGGACAAAACAGAGATAACTTAGATTTTTACGCGATCTGATAGTACATATGATTATTATTCATAATAGTAATACGTATAGAATATGTACTATACATTATCTGGCTTGTTGTTATGATTGTTTAATTATGACTATTGTTATAATTATTGCCAGCAAACCCTGTATCAAGAACAACTGACGTTAATCGCTTTCAAGTGAGCCCAGAAGTTGCATGTACAAGCCAATGACAAGCCAACAATGCGTTCCACCGTAAGTTTTTCATATGTCTACGCACTTTCAACAGATATGCACACATCAGAAATGAAACGTGCACTCTATGGCAACGCAGAATGATACTTGTTGACATTATCATTGCCAAGGGACGTAATACGTGTACGGGAAAATAGGACAAACAGAGATAACTTAGATTTTTACGCGATCTGATAGTACATATGATTATTATTCATAATAGTAATACGTAAAGAATATGTACAATATTATCTGGCTTGTTGTTATGATTGTTAATATGACTATTGTTATAATTATTGCAGCAAACCTGTATCAAGACACACGTTAATCGCTTCTCAAGTGAGCCCAGAAGTTGCATGTACAAGCCATGACAAGCCAACATTGCGTTCCACGTAAGTTTATCATATGTATACGTACTTTCAACAGATATGCACAAGTCAGAAATGAAACGGGCACTCTATGGCACGCAGAATGATACTTGTTGACATTTCATTGCCAAGGGACGTAATACGTGTACGGCACAAAATAGGACAAACAGAGATAACTTAGATTTTTACGCGATCTGATAGTACATATGATTATTATTCATAATAGTAATACGTATAGAATATGTACAATATTATCTGGCTTGTTGTTCTGATTGTTAATATGGACTATTGTTATAATTATTGCAGCAAACCTGTATCAAGACACAACGTTAATCGCTTTTCAAGTGAGCCCAGAAGTTGCATGTACAAGCCATGACAAGCCAACAATGCGTTCCACCGTAAGTTTTTTCATATGTATACGCACTTTCAACAGATATGCACACATCAGAAATGAAACGTGCACTCTATGGCACGCAGAATGATACTTGTTGACATTTCATTGCCAAGGGGACGTAATACGTGTACGGGAAAATAGGACAAACAGAGATAACTTAGATTTTTACGCGATCTGATAGTACATATGATTATTATTCATAATAGTAATACGTAAAGAATATGTACAATATTATCTGGCTTGTTGTTATGATTGTTAATATGACTATTGTTATAATTATTGCAGCAAACCTGTATCAAGACACAACGTTAATCGCTTCTCAAAGTGAGCCCAGAAGTTGCATGTACAAGCCATGACAAGCCAACATTGCGTTCCACCGTAAGTTTATCATATGTATTACGTACTTTCAACAGATATGCACAAGTCAGAAATGAAACGGGCACTCTATGGCAC
Source organism: Cyrtodaria siliqua (assembly GCA_037043455.1). NCBI lineage: Eukaryota > Metazoa > Mollusca > Bivalvia > Adapedonta > Hiatellidae > Cyrtodaria > Cyrtodaria siliqua. The sequence continues at coordinate 29,447 of JAWPHD010019940.1, read as the reverse complement.
GCATAATGATACTTGTTGACATTTCATTGCCAAGGGACGTAATACGTGTACGGAAAATAGGACAAACAGAGATAACTTAGATTTTTACGCGATCTGATAGTACATATGATTATTATTCATAATAGTAATACGTATAGAATATGTACAATATTATCTGGCTTGTTGTTATGATTGTTAATATGACTATTGTTATAATTATTGCAGCAAACCTGTATCAAGACACAACGTTAATCGCTTTTCAAGTGAGCCCAGAAGTTGCATGTACAAGCCATGACAAGCCAACAATGCGTTCCACCTTAAGTTTTTCATATGTATACGCACTTTCAACAGATATGCACACATCAGAAATGAAACGTGCACTCTATGGCACGCAGAATGATACTTGTTGACATTTCATTGCAAGGGACGTAATACGTGTACGGGAAAATTAGGACAAACAGAGATAACTTAGATTTTACGCGATCTGATAGTACATATGATTATTATTCATAATAGTAATACGTAAAGAATATGTACAATATTATCTGGCTTGTTGTTATGATTGTTAATATGACTATTGTTATAATTATTGCAGCAAACCTGTATCAAGACACAACGTTAATCGCTTCTCAAGTGAGCCCAGAAGTTGCATGTACAAGCCATGACAAGCCAACAATGCGTTCCACCGTAAGTTTTTCATATGTATACGTACTTTCAACAGATATGCACAAGTCAGAAATGAAACGGGCACTCTATGGCACGCAGAATGATACTTGTTGACATTTCATTGCCAAGGGACGTAATACGTGTACGGGAAAATAGGACAAACAGAGATAACTTAGATTTTTACGCGATATGATAGTACATATGATTATTATTCATAAGAGTAATACGTATAGAATATGTACAATATTATCTGGCTTGTTGTTATGATTGTTAATATGACTATTGTTATAATTATTGCAGCAAACCTGTATCAAGACACAACGTAAATCGCTTCTCAAGTGAGCCCAGAAGTTGCATGTACAAGCCATGACAAGCCAACAATGCGTTCCACCGTAAGTTTTTCATATGTATACGTACTTTCAACAGATATGCACAAGTCAGAAATGAAACGTGCACTCTATGGCACGCAGAATGATACTTGTTGACATTTCATTGCCAAGGGACGTAATGCGTGTACGGGAAAATAGGACAAACAGAGATAACTTAGATTTTTACGCGATCTGATAGTACATATGATTATTATTCATAATAGTAATACGTATAAAATATGTACAATATTATCTGGCTTGTTGTTATGATTGTTAATATGACTATTGTTATAATTATTGCAGCAAACCTGTATCAAGACACAACGTTAATCGCTTTTCAAGTGAGCCCAGAAGTTGCATGTACAAGCCATGACAAGCCAACAATGCGTTCCACCGTAAGTTTTTCATATGTATACGCACTTTCAACAGATATGCACACATCAGAAATGAAACGTGCACTCTATGGCACGCAGAATGATACTTGTTGACATTTCATTGCCAAGGGACGTAATACGTGTACGGGAAAATAGGACAAACAGAGATAACTTAGATTTTTACGCGATCTGATAGTACATATGATTATTATTCATAATAGTAATACGTAAAGAATATGTACAATATTATCTGGCTTGTTGTTATGATTGTTAATATGACTATTGTTATAATTATTGCAGCAAACCTGTATCAAGACACAACGTTAATCGCTTCTCAAGTGAGCCCAGAAGTTGCATGTACAAGCCATGACAAGCCAACAATGCGTTTCACCGTAAGTTTTTCATATGTATACGTACTTTCAACAGATATGCACAAGTCAGAAATGAAACGGGCACTCTATGGCACGCAGAATGATACTTGTTGACATTTCATTGCCAAGGGACGTAATACGTGTACGGGAAAATAGGACAAACAGAGATAACTTAGATTTTTACGCGATATGATAGTACATATGATTATTATTCATAAGAGTAATACGTATAGAATATGTACAATATTATCTGGCTTGTTGTTATGATTGTTAATATGACTATTGTTATAATTATTGCAGCAAACCTGTATCAAGACACAACGTTAATCGCTTCTCAAGTGAGCCCAGAAGTTGCATGTACAAGCCATGACAAGCCAACAATGCGTTCCACCGTAAGTTTTTCATATGTATACGTACTTTCAACAGATATGCACAAGTCAGAAATGAAACGTGCACTCTATGGCACGCAGAATGATACTTGTTGACATTTCATTGCCAAGGGACGTAATGCGTGTACGGGAAAATAGGAGAAACAGAGATAACTTAGATTTTTACGCGATCTGATAGTACATATGATTATTATTCATAATAGTAATACGTATAGAATATGTACAATATTATCTGGCTTGTTGTTATGATTGTTAATATGACTATTGTTATAATTATTGCAGCAAACCTGTATCAAGACACAACGTTAATCGCTTTTCAAGTGAGCCCAGAAGTTGCATGTACAAGCCATGACAAGCCAACATTGCGTTCCACCGTAAGTTTATCATATGTATACGTACTTTCAACAGATATGCACAAGTCAGAAATGAAACGGCACTCTATGGCACGCAGAATGATACTTGTTGACATTTCATTGCCAAGGGACGTAATACGTGTACGTGAAAATAGGACAAACAGAGATAACTTAGATTTTTACGCGATCTGATAGTACATATGATTATTATTCATAATAGTAATACGTAAAGAATATGTACAATATTATCTGGCTTGTTGTTATGATTGTTAATATGACTATTGTTATAATTATTGCAGCAAACCTGTATCAAGACACAACGTTAATCGTTTCTCAAGTGAGCCCAGAAGTTGCATGTACAAGCCATGACAAGCCAACAATGCGTTCCACCGTAAGTTTTTCATATGTATACGTACTTTCAACAGATATGCACAAATCAGAAATGAAACGGGCACTCTATGGCACGCATAATGATACTTGTTGACATTTCATTGCCAAGGGACGTAATACGTGTACGGGAAAATAGGACAAACAGAGATAACTTAGATTTTTACGCGATCTGATAGTACATATGATTATTATTCATAATAGTAATACGTATAGAATATGTACAATATTATCTGGCTTGTTGTTATGATTGTTAATATGACTATTGTTATAATTATTGCAGCAAACCTGTATCAAGACACAACGTTAATCGCTTTTCAAGTGAGCCCAGAAGTTGCATGTACAAGCCATGACAAGCCAACAATGCGTTCCACCGTAAGTTTTTCATATGTATACGCACTTTCAACAGATATGCACACATCAGAAATGAAACGTGCACTCTATGGCACGCAGAATGATACTTGTTGACATTTCATTGCCAAGGGACGTAATACGTGTACGGGAAAATAGGACAAACAGAGATAACTTAGATTTTTACGCGATCTGATAGTACATATGATTATTATTCATAATAGTAATACGTAAAGAATATGTACAATATTATCTGGCTTGTTGTTATGATTGTTAATATGACTATTGTTATAATTATTGCAGCAAACCTGTATCAAGACACAACGTTAATCGCTTCTCAAGTGAGCCCAGAAGTTGCATGTACAAGCCATGACAAGCCAACATTGCGTTCCACCGTAAGTTTATCATATGTATACGTACTTTCAACAGATATGCACAAGTCAGAAATGAAACGGGCACTCTATGGCACGCAGAATGATACTTGTTGACATTTCATTGCCAAGGGACGTAATACGTGTACGGCAAAATAGGACAAACAGAGATAACTTAGATTTTTACTTGATCTGATAGTACATATGATTATTATTCATAATAGTAATACGTATAGAATATGTACAATATTATCTGGCTTGTTGTTATGATTGTTAATATGACTATTGTTATAATTATTGCAGCAAACCTGTATCAAGACACAACGTTAATCGCTTTTCAAGTGAGCCCAGAAGTTGCATGTACAAGCCATGACAAGCCAACAATGCGTTCCACCGTAAGTTTTTCATATGTATACGCACTTTCAACAGATATGCACACATCAGAAATGAAACGTGCACTCTATGGCACGCAGAATGATACTTGTTGACATTTCATTGCCAAGGGACGTAATACGTGTACGGGAAAATAGGACAAACAGAGATAACTTAGATTTTTACGCGATCTGATAGTACATATGATTATTATTCATAATAGTAATACGTAAAGAATATGTACAATATTATCTGGCTTGTTGTTATGATTGTTAATATGACTATTGTTATAATTATTGCAGCAAACCTGTATCAAGACACAACGTTAATCGCTTCTCAAGTGAGCCCAGAAGTTGCATGTACAAGCCATGACAAGCCAACAATGCGTTCCACCGTAAGTTTTTCATATGTATACGTACTTTCAACAGATATGCACACATCAGAAATGAAACGTGCACTCTATGGCACGCAGAATGATACTTGTTGACATTTCATTGCCAAGGGACGTAATACGTGTACGGGAAAATAGGACAAACAGAGATAACTTAGATTTTTACGCGATCTGATAGTACATATGATTATTATTCATAATAGTAATACGTAAAGAATATGTACAATATTATCTGGCTTGTTGTTATGATTGTTAATATGACTATTGTTATAATTATTGCAGCAAACCTGTATCAAGACACAACGTTAATCGCTTCTCAAGTGAGCCCAGAAGTTGCATGTACAAGCCATGACAAGCCAACAATGCGTTCCACCGTAAGTTTTTCATATGTATACGTACTTTCAACAGATATGCACAAGTCAGAAATGAAACGGGCACTCTATGGCACGCAGAATGATACTTGTTGACATTTCATTGCCAAGGGACGTAATACGTGTACGGGAAAATAGGACAAACAGAGATAACTTAGATTTTTACGCGATATGATAGTACATATGATTATTATTCATAAGAGTAATACGTATAGAATATGTACAATATTATCTGGCTTGTTGTTATGATTGTTAATATGACTATTGTTATAATTATTGCAGCAAACCTGTATCAAGACACAACGTTAATCGCTTCTCAAGTGAGCCCAGAAGTTGCATGTACAAGCCATGACAAGCCAACAATGCGTTCCACCGTAAGTTTTTCATATGTATACGTACTTTCAACAGATATGCACAAGTCAGAAATGAAACGTGCACTCTATGGCACGCAGAATGATACTTGTTGACATTTCATTGCCAAGGGACGTAATGCGTGTACGGGAAAATAGGAGAAACAGAGATAACTTAGATTTTTACGCGATCTGATAGTACATATGATTATTATTCATAATAGTAATACGTATAGAATATGTACAATATTATCTGGCTTGTTGTTATGATTGTTAATATGACTATTGTTATAATTATTGCAGCAAACCTGTATCAAGACACAACGTTAATCGCTTTTCAAGTGAGCCCAGAAGTTGCATGTACAAGCCATGACAAGCCAACAATGCGTTCCACCGTAAGTTTTTCATATGTATACGCACTTTCAACAGATATGCACACATCAGAAATGAAACGTGCACTCTATGGCACGCAGAATGATACTTGTTGACATTTCATTGCCAAGGGACGTAATACGTGTACGGGAAAATAGGACAAACAGAGATAACTTAGATTTTTACGCGATCTGATAGTACATATGATTATTATTCATAATAGTAATACGTAAAGAATATGTACAATATTATCTGGCTTGTTGTTATGATTGTTAATATGACTATTGTTATAATTATTGCAGCAAACCTGTATCAAGACACAACGTTAATCGCTTCTCAAGTGAGCCCAGAAGTTGCATGTACAAGCCATGACAAGCCAACATTGCGTTCCACCGTAAGTTTTTCATATGTATACGTACTTTCAACAGATATGCACAAGTCAGAAATGAAACGGGCACTCTATGGCACGCAGAATGATACTTGTTGACATTTCATTGCCAAGGGACGTAATACGTGTACGGGAAAATAGGACAAACAGAGATAACTTAGATTTTTACGCGATCTGATAGTACATATGATTATTATTCATAATAGTAATACGTAAAGAATATGTACAATATTATCTGGCTTGTTGTTATGATTGTTAATATGACTATTGTTATAATTATTGCAGCAAACCTGTATCAAGACACAACGTTAATCGCTTCTCAAGTGAGCCCAGAAGTTGCATGTACAAGCCATGACAAGCCAACAATGCGTTCCACCGTAAGTTTTTCATATGTATACGTACTTTCAACAGATATGCACAAGTCAGAAATGAAACGGGCACTCTATGGCACGCAGAATGATACTTGTTGACATTTCATTGCCAAGGGACGTAATACGTGTACGGGAAAATAGGACAAACAGAGATAACTTAGATTTTTACGCGATCTGATAGTACATATGATTATTATTCATAAGAGTAATACGTATAGAATATGTACAATATTATCTGGCTTGTTGTTATGATTGTTAATATGACTATTGTTATAATTATTGCAGCAAACCTGTATCAAGACACAACGTTAATCGCTTCTCAAGTGAGCCCAGAAGTTGCATGTACAAGCCATGACAAGCCAACAATGCGTTACACCGTAAGTTTTTCATATGTATACGTACTTTCAACAGATATGCACAAGTCAGAAATGAAACGTGCACTCTATGGCACGCAGAATGATACTTGTTGACATTTCATTGCCAAGGGACGTAATGCGTGTACGGGAAAATAGGAGAAACAGAGATAACTTAGATTTTTACGCGATCTGATAGTACATATGATTATTATTCATAATAGTAATACGTATAGAATATGTACAATATTATCTGGCTTGTTGTTATGATTGTTAATATGACTATTGTTATAATTATTGCAGCAAACCTGTATCAAGACACAACGTTAATCGCTTCTCAAGTGAGCCCAGAAGTTGCATGTACAAGCCATGACAAGCCAACAATGCGTTCCACCGTAAGTTTTTCATATGTATACGTACTTTCAACAGATATGCACAAGTCAGAAATGAAACGGGCACTCTATGGCACGCAGAATGATACTTGTTGACATTTCATTGCCAAGGGACGTAATACGTGTACGGGAAAATAGGAGAACAGAGATAACTTAGATTTTTACGCGATCTGATAGTACATATGATTATTATTCATAATAGTAATACGTATAGAATATGTACAATATTATCTGGCTTGTTGTTATGATTGTTAATATGACTATTGTTATAATTATTGCAGCAAACCTGTATCAAGACACAACGTTAATCGCTTTTCAAGTGAGCCCAGAAGTTGCATGTACAAGCCATGACAAGCCAACAATGCGTTCCACCGTAAGTTTTTCATATGTATACGCACTTTCAACAGATATGCACACATCAGAAATGAAACGTGCACTCTATGGCACGCAGAATGATACTTGTTGACATTTCATTGCCAAGGGACGTAATACGTGTACGGGAAAATAGGACAAACAGAGATAACTTAGATTTTTACGCGATCTGATAGTACATATGATTATTATTCATAATAGTAATACGTATAGAATATGTACAATATTATCTGGCTTGTTGTTATGATTGTTAATATGACTATTGTTATAATTATTGCAGCAAACCTGTATCAAGACACAACGTTAATCGCTTTTCAAGTGAGCCCAGAAGTTGCATGTACAAGCCATGACAAGCCAACAATGCGTTCCACCGTAAGTTTTTCATATGTATACGTACTTTCAACAGATATGCACAAGTCAGAAATGAAACGGGCACTCTATGGCACGCAGAATGATACTTGTTGACATTTCATTGCCAAGGGACGTAATACGTGTACGGGAAAATAGGACAAACAGAGATAACTTAGATTTTTACGCGATATGATAGTACATATGATTATTATTCATAAGAGTAATACGTAAAGAATATGTACAATATTATCTGGCTTGTTGTTATGATTGTTAATATGACTATTGTTATAATTATTGCAGCAAACCTGTATCAAGACACAACGTTAATCGCTTCTCAAGTGAGCCCAGAAGTTGCATGTACAAGCCATGACAAGCCAACAATGCGTTCCACCGTAAGTTTTTCATATGTATACGTACTTTCAACAGATATGCACAAGTCAGAAATGAAACGTGCACTCTATGGCACGCAGAATGATACTTGTTGACATTTCATTGCCAAGGGACGTAATGCGTGTACGGGAAAATAGGAGAAAAAGAGATAACTTAGATTTTTACGCGATCTGATAGTACATATGATTATTATTCATAAGAGTAATACGTATAGAATATGTACAATATTATCTGGCTTGTTGTTATGATTGTTAATATGACTATTGTTATAATTATTGCAGCAAACCTGTATCAAGACACAACGTTAATCGCTTCTCAAGTGAGCCCAGAAGTTGCATGTACAAGCCATGACAAGCCAACAATGCGTTCCACCGTAAGTTTTTCATATGTATACGTACTTTCAACAGATATGCACAAGTCAGAAATGAAACGGGCACTCTATGGCACGCAGAATGATACTTGTTGACATTTCATTGCCAAGGGACGTAATACGTGTACGGGAAAATAGGACAAACAGAGATAACTTAGATTTTTACGCGATCTGATAGTACATATGATTATTATTCATAATAGTAATACGTAAAGAATATGTACAATATTATCTGGCTTGTTGTTATGATTGTTAATATGACTATTGTTATAATTATTGCAGCAAACCTGTATCAAGACACAACGTTAATCGCTTCTCAAGTGAGCCCAGAAGTTGCATGTACAAGCCATGACAAGCCAACAATGCGTTCCACCGTAAGTTTTTCATATGTATACGTACTTTCAACAGATATGCACAAGTCAGAAATGAAACGGGCACTCTATGACACGCAGAATGATACTTGTTGACATTTCATTGCCAAGGGACGTAATACGTGTACGGGAAAATAGGACAAACAGAGATAACTTAGATTTTTACGCGATCTGATAGTACATATGATTATTATTCATAAGAGTAATACGTATAGAATATGTACAATATTATCTGGCTTGTTGTTATGATTGTTAATATGACTATTGTTATAATTATTGCAGCAAACCTGTATCAAGACACAACGTTAATCGCTTCTCAAGTGAGCCCAGAAGTTGCATGTACAAGCCATGACAAGCCAACAATGCGTTCCACCGTAAGTTTTTCATATGTATACGTACTTTCAACAGATATGCACAAGTCAGAAATGAAACGTGCACTCTATGGCACGCAGAATGATACTTGTTGACATTTCATTGCCAAGGGACGTAATGCGTGTACGGGAAAATAGGAGAAAAAGAGATAATTTAGATTTTTACGCGATCTGATAGTACATATGATTATTATTCATAATAGTAATACGTATAGAATATGTACAATATTATCTGGCTTGTTGTTATGATTGTTAATATGACTATTGTTATAATTATTGCAGCAAACCTGTATCAAGACACAACGTTAATCGCTTCTCAAGTGAGCCCAGAAGTTGCATGTACAAGCCATGACAAGCCAACAATGCGTTCCACCGTAAGTTTTTCATATGTATACGTACTTTCAACAGATATGCACAAGTCAGAAATGAAACGGGCACTCTATGGCACGCAGAATGATACTTGTTGACATTTCATTGCCAAGGGACGTAATACGTGTACGGGAAAATAGGAGAACAGAGATAACTTAGATTTTTACGCGATCTGATAGTACATATGATTATTATTCATAAGAGTAATACGTATAGAATATGTACAGTATTATCTGGCTTGTTGTTATGATTGTTAATATGACTATTGTTATAATTATTGCAGCAAACCTGTATCAAGACACAACGTTAATCGCTTTTCAAGTGAGCCCAGAAGTTGCATGTACAAGCCATGACAAGCCAACAATGCGTTCCACCGTAAGTTTTTCATATGTATACGCACTTTCAACAGATATGCACACATCAGAAATGAAACGTGCACTCTATGGCACGCAGAATGATACTTGTTGACATTTCATTGCCAAGGGACGTAATACGTGTACGGGAAAATAGGACAAACAGAGATAACTTAGATTTTTACGCGATCTGATAGTACATATGATTATTATTCATAATAGTAATACGTATAGAATATGTACAATATTATCTGGCTTGTTGTTATGATTGTTAATATGACTATTGTTATAATTATTGCAGCAAACCTGTATCAAGACACAACGTTAATCGCTTTTCAAGTGAGCCCAGAAGTTGCATGTACAAGCCATGACAAGCCAACAATGCGTTCCACCGTAAGTTTTTCATATGTATACGTACTTTCAACAGATATGCACAAGTCAGAAATGAAACGGGCACTCTATGGCACGCAGAATGATACTTGTTGACATTTCATTGCCAAGGGACGTAATACGTGTACGGGAAAATAGGACAAACAGAGATAACTTAGATTTTTACGCGATATGATAGTACATATGATTATTATTCATAAGAGTAATACGTAAAGAATATGTACAATATTATCTGGCTTGTTGTTATGATTGTTAATATGACTATTGTTATAATTATTGCAGCAAACCTGTATCAAGACACAACGTTAATCGCTTCTCAAGTGAGCCCAGAAGTTGCATGTACAAGCCATGACAAGCCAACAATGCGTTCCACCGTAAGTTTTTCATATGTATACGTACTTTCAACAGATATGCACAAGTCAGAAATGAAACGTGCACTCTATGGCACGCAGAATGATACTTGTTGACATTTCATTGCCAAGGGACGTAATGCGTGTACGGGAAAATAGGAGAAACAGAGATAACTTAGATTTTTACGCGATCTGATAGTACATATGATTATTATTCATAAGAGTAATACGTATAGAATATGTACAATATTATCTGGCTTGTTGTTATGATTGTTAATATGACTATTGTTATAATTATTGCAGCAAACCTGTATCAAGACACAACGTTAATCGCTTCTCAAGTGAGCCCAGAAGTTGCATGTACAAGCCATGACAAGCCAACAATGCGTTCCACCGTAAGTTTTTCATATGTATACGTACTTTCAACAGATATGCACAAGTCAGAAATGAAACGGGCACTCTATGGCACGCAGAATGATACTTGTTGACATTTCATTGCCAAGGGACGTAATACGTGTACGGGAAAATAGGACAAACAGAGATAACTTAGATTTTTACGCGATCTGATAGTACATATGATTATTATTCATAATAGTAATACGTAAAGAATATGTACAATATTATCTGGCTTGTTGTTATGATTGTTAATATGACTATTGTTATAATTATTGCAGCAAACCTGTATCAAGACACAACGTTAATCGCTTCTCAAGTGAGCCCAGAAGTTGCATGTACAAGCCATGACAAGCCAACAATGCGTTCCACCGTAAGTTTTTCATATGTATACGTACTTTCAACAGATATGCACAAGTCAGAAATGAAACGGGCACTCTATGACACGCAGAATGATACTTGTTGACATTTCATTGCCAAGGGACGTAATACGTGTACGGGAAAATAGGACAAACAGAGATAACTTAGATTTTTACGCGATCTGATAGTACATATGATTATTATTCATAAGAGTAATACGTATAGAATATGTACAATATTATCTGGCTTGTTGTTATGATTGTTAATATGACTATTGTTATAATTATTGCAGCAAACCTGTATCAAGACACAACGTTAATCGCTTCTCAAGTGAGCCCAGAAGTTGCATGTACAAGCCATGACAAGCCAACAATGCGTTCCACCGTAAGTTTTTCATATGTATACGTACTTTCAACAGATATGCACAAGTCAGAAATGAAACGTGCACTCTATGGCACGCAGAATGATACTTGTTGACATTTCATTGCCAAGGGACGTAATGCGTGTACGGGAAAATAGGAGAAAAAGAGATAACTTAGATTTTTACGCGATCTGATAGTACATATGATTATTATTCATAATAGTAATACGTATAGAATATGTACAATATTATCTGGCTTGTTGTTATGATTGTTAATATGACTATTGTTATAATTATTGCAGCAAACCTGTATCAAGACACAACGTTAATCGCTTCTCAAGTGAGCCCAGAAGTTGCATGTACAAGCCATGACAAGCCAACAATGCGTTCCACCGTAAGTTTTTCATATGTATACGTACTTTCAACAGATATGCACAAGTCAGAAATGAAACGGGCACTCTATGGCACGCAGAATGATACTTGTTGACATTTCATTGCCAAGGGACGTAATACGTGTACGGGAAAATAGGAGAACAGAGATAACTTAGATTTTTACGCGATCTGATAGTACATATGATTATTATTCATAATAGTAATACGTATATAATATGTACAATATTATCTGGCTTGTTGTTATGATTGTTAATATGACTATTGTTATAATTATTGCAGCAAACCTGTATCAAGACACAACGTTAATCGCTTTTCAAGTGAGCCCAGAAGTTGCATGTACAAGCCATGACAAGCCAACAATGCGTTCCACCGTAAGTTTTTCATATGTATACGCACTTTCAACAGATATGCACACATCAGAAATGAAACGTGCACTCTATGGCACGCAGAATGATACTTGTTGACATTTCATTGCCAAGGGACGTAATACGTGTACGGGAAAATAGGACAAACAGAGATAACTTAGATTTTTACGCGATCTGATAGTACATATGATTATTATTCATAATAGTAATACGTATAGAATATGTACAATATTATCTGGCTTGTTGTTATGATTGTTAATATGACTATTGTTATAATTATTGCAGCAAACCTGTATCAAGACACAACGTTAATCGCTTTTCAAGTGAGCCCAGAAGTTGCATGTACAAGCCATGACAAGCCAACAATGCGTTCCACCGTAAGTTTTTCATATGTATACGCACTTTCAACAGATATGCACACATCAGAAATGAAACGTGCACTCTATGGCACGCAGAATGATACTTGTTGACATTTCATTGCCAAGGGACGTAATACGTGTACGGGAAAATAGGACAAACAGAGATAACTTAGATTTTTACGCGATCTGATAGTACATATGATTATTATTCATAAGAGTAATACGTATAGAATATGTACAATATTATCTGGCTTGTTGTTATGATTGTTAATATGACTATTGTTATAATTATTGCAGCAAACCTGTATCAAGACACAACGTTAATCGCTTCTCAAGTGAGCCCAGAAGTTGCATGTACAAGCCATGACAAGCCAACAATGCGTTCCACCGTAAGTTTTTCATATGTATACGTACTTTCAACAGATATGCACAAGTCAGAAATGAAACGGGCACTCTATGGCACGCAGAATGATACTTGTTGACATTTCATTGCCAAGGGACGTAATACGTGTACGGGAAAATAGGACAAACAGAGATAACTTAGATTTTTACGCGATCTGATAGTACATATGATTATTATTCATAATAGTAATACGTAAAGAATATGTACAATATTATCTGGCTTGTTGTTATGATTGTTAATATGACTATTGTTATAATTATTGCAGCAAACCTGTATCAAGACACAACGTTAATCGCTTCTCAAGTGAGCCCAGAAGTTGCATGTACAAGCCATGACAAGCCAACAATGCGTTCCACCGTAAGTTTTTCATATGTATACGTACTTTCAACAGATATGCACAAGTCAGAAATGAAACGGGCACTCTATGACACGCAGAATGATACTTGTTGACATTTCATTGCCAAGGGACGTAATACGTGTACGGGAAAATAGGACAAACAGAGATAACTTAGATTTTTACGCGATCTGATAGTACATATGATTATTATTCATAAGAGTAATACGTATAGAATATGTACAATATTATCTGGCTTGTTGTTATGATTGTTAATATGACTATTGTTATAATTATTGCAGCAAACCTGTATCAAGACACAACGTTAATCGCTTCTCAAGTGAGCCCAGAAGTTGCATGTACAAGCCATGACAAGCCAACAATGCGTTCCACCGTAAGTTTTTCATATGTATACGTACTTTCAACAGATATGCACAAGTCAGAAATGAAACGTGCACTCTATGGCACGCAGAATGATACTTGTTGACATTTCATTGCCAAGGGACGTAATGCGTGTACGGGAAAATAGGAGAAAAAGAGATAACTTAGATTTTTACGCGATCTGATAGTACATATGATTATTATTCATAATAGTAATACGTATAGAATATGTACAATATTATCTGGCTTGTTGTTATGATTGTTAATATGACTATTGTTATAATTATTGCAGCAAACCTGTATCAAGACACAACGTTAATCGCTTCTCAAGTGAGCCCAGAAGTTGCATGTACAAGCCATGACAAGCCAACAATGCGTTCCACCGTAAGTTTTTCATATGTATACGTACTTTCAACAGATATGCACAAGTCAGAAATGAAACGGGCACTCTATGGCACGCAGAATGATACTTGTTGACATTTCATTGCCAAGGGACGTAATACGTGTACGGGAAAATAGGAGAACAGAGATAACTTAGATTTTTACGCGATCTGATAGTACATATGATTATTATTCATAATAGTAATACGTATATAATATGTACAATATTATCTGGCTTGTTGTTATGATTGTTAATATGACTATTGTTATAATTATTGCAGCAAACCTGTATCAAGACACAACGTTAATCGCTTTTCAAGTGAGCCCAGAAGTTGCATGTACAAGCCATGACAAGCCAACAATGCGTTCCACCGTAAGTTTTTCATATGTATACGCACTTTCAACAGATATGCACACATCAGAAATGAAACGTGCACTCTATGGCACGCAGAATGATACTTGTTGACATTTCATTGCCAAGGGACGTAATACGTGTACGGGAAAATAGGACAAACAGAGATAACTTAGATTTTTACGCGATCTGATAGTACATATGATTATTATTCATAATAGTAATACGTATAGAATATGTACAATATTATCTGGCTTGTTGTTATGATTGTTAATATGACTATTGTTATAATTATTGCAGCAAACCTGTATCAAGACACAACGTTAATCGCTTTTCAAGTGAGCCCAGAAGTTGCATGTACAAGCCATGACAAGCCAACAATGCGTTCCACCGTAAGTTTTTCATATGTATACGCACTTTCAACAGATATGCACACATCAGAAATGAAACGTGCACTCTATGGCACGCAGAATGATACTTGTTGACATTTCATTGCCAAGGGACGTAATACGTGTACGGGAAAATAGGACAAACAGAGATAACTTAGATTTTTACGCGATCTGATAGTACATATGATTATTATTCATAAGAGTAATACGTATAGATTATGTACAATATTATCTGGCTTGTTGTTATGATTGTTAATATGACTATTGTTATAATTATTGCAGCAAACCTGTATCAAGACACAACGTTAATCGCTTCTCAAGTGAGCCCAGAAGTTGCATGTACAAGCCATGACAAGCCAACAATGCGTTCCACCGTAAGTTTTTCATATGTATACGTACTTTCAACAGATATGCACAAGTCAGAAATGAAACGTGCACTCTATGGCACGCAGAATGATACTTGTTGACATTTCATTGCCAAGGGACGTAATGCGTGTACGAGAAAATAGGAGAAAAAGAGATAACTTAGATTTTTACGCGATCTGATAGTACATATGATTATTATTCATAATAGTAATACGTATAGAATATGTACAATATTATCTGGCTTGTTGTTATGATTGTTAATATGACTATTGTTATAATTATTGCAGCAAACCTGTATCAAGACACAACGTTAATCGCTTCTCAAGTGAGCCCAGAAGTTGCATGTACAAGCCATGACAAGCCAACAATGCGTTCCACCGTAAGTTTTTCATATGTATACGTACTTTCAACAGATATGCACAAGTCAGAAATGAAACGGGCACTCTATGGCACGCAGAATGATACTTGTTGACATTTCATTGCCAAGGGACGTAATACGTGTACGGGAAAATAGGAGAACAGAGATAACTTAGATTTTTACGCGATCTGATAGTACATATGATTATTATTCATAATAGTAATACGTATAGAATATGTACAATATTATCTGGCTTGTTGTTATGATTGTTACTATGACTATTGTTATAATTATTGCAGCAAACCTGTATCAAGACACAACGTTAATCGCTTTTCAAGTGAGCCCAGAAGTTGCATGTACAAGCCATGACAAGCCAACAATGCGTTCCACCGTAAGTTTTTCATATGTATACGTACTTTCAACAGATATGCACAAGTCAGAAATGAAACGGGCACTCTATGGCACGCAGAATGATACTTGTTGACATTTCATTGCCAAGGGACGTAATACGTGTACGGGAAAATAGGACAAACAGAGATAACTTAGATTTTTACGCGATCTGATAGTACATATGATTATTATTCATAATAGTAATACGTATAGAATATGTACAATATTATCTGGCTTGTTGTTATGATTGTTAATATGACTATTGTTATAATTATTGCAGCAAACCTGTATCAAGACACAACGTTAATCGCTTTTCAAGTGAGCCCAGAAGTTGCATGTACAAGCCATGACAAGCCAACAATGCGTTCCACCGTAAGTTTTTCATATGTATACGCACTTTCAACAGATATGCACACATCAGAAATGAAACGTGCACTCTATGGCACGCAGAATGATACTTGTTGACATTTCATTGCCAAGGGACGTAATACGTGTACGGGAAAATAGGACAAACAGAGATAACTTAGATTTTTACGCGATCTGATAGTACATATGATTATTATTCATAAGAGTAATACGTATAGAATATGTACAATATTATCTGGCTTGTTGTTATGATTGTTAATATGAATATTGTTATAATTATTGCAGCAAACCTGTATCAAGACACAACGTTAATCGCTTCTCAAGTGAGCCCAGAAGTTGCATGTACAAGCCATGACAAGCCAACAATGCGTTCCACCGTAAGTTTTTCATATGTATACGTACTTTCAACAGATATGCACAAGTCAGAAATGAAACGTGCACTCTATGGCACGCAGAATGATACTTGTTGACATTTCATTGCCAAGGGACGTAATGCGTGTACGAGAAAATAGGAGAAAAAGAGATAACTTAGATTTTTACGCGATCTGATAGTACATATGATTATTATTCATAATAGTAATACGTATAGAATATGTACAATATTATCTGGCTTGTTGTTATGATTGTTAATATGACTATTGTTATAATTATTGCAGCAAACCTGTATCAAGACACAACGTTAATCGCTTCTCAAAAGAGCCCAGAAGTTGCATGTACAAGCCATGACAAGCCAACAATGCGTTCCACCGTAAGTTTTTCATATGTATACGTACTTTCAACAGATATGCACAAGTCAGAAATGAAACGGGCACTCTATGGCACGCAGAATGATACTTGTTGACATTTCATTGCCAAGGGACGTAATACGTGTACGGGAAAATAGGAGAACAGAGATAACTTAGATTTTTACGCGATCTGATAGTACATATGATTATTATTCATAATAGTAATACGTATAGAATATGTACAATATTATCTGGCTTGTTGTTATGATTGTTAATATGACTATTGTTATAATTATTGCAGCAAACCTGTATCAAGACACAACGTTAATCGCTTTTCAAGTGAGCCCAGAAGTTGCATGTACAAGCCATGACAAGCCAACAATGCGTTCCACCGTAAGTTTTTCATATGTATACGCACTTTCAACAGATATGCACACATCAGAAATGAAACGTGCACTCTATGGCACGCAGAATGATACTTGTTGACATTTCATTGCCAAGGGACGTAATACGTGTACGGGAAAATAGGACAAACAGAGATAACTTAGATTTTTACGCGATCTGATAGTACATATGATTATTATTCATAATAGTAATACGTATAGAATATGTACAATATTATCTGGCTTGTTGTTATGATTGTTAATATGACTATTGTTATAATTATTGCAGCAAACCTGTATCAAGACACAACGTTAATCGCTTTTCAAGTGAGCCCAGAAGTTGCATGTACAAGCCATGACAAGCCAACAATGCGTTCCACCGTAAGTTTTTCATATGTATACGTACTTTCAACAGATATGCACAAGTCAGAAATGAAACGGGCACTCTATGGCACGCAGAATGATACTTGTTGACATTTCATTGCCAAGGGACGTAATACGTGTACGGGAAAATAGGACAAACAGAGATAACTTAGATTTTTACGCGATATGATAGTACATATGATTATTATTCATAAGAGTAATACGTAAAGAATATGTACAATATTATCTGGCTTGTTGTTATGATTGTTAATATGACTATTGTTATAATTATTGCAGCAAACCTGTATCAAGACACAACGTTAATCGCTTTTCAAGTGAGCCCAGAAGTTGCATGTACAAGCCATGACAAGCCAACAATGCGTTCCACCGTAAGTTTTTCATATGTATACGCACTTTCAACAGATATGCACACATCAGAAATGAAACGTGCACTCTATGCCACGCAGAATGATACTTGTTGACATTTCATTGCCAAGGGACGTAATACGTGTACGGGAAAATAGGACAAACAGAGATAACTTAGATTTTTACGCGATCTGATAGTACATATGATTATTATTCATAATAGTAATACGTAAAGAATATGTACAATATTATCTGGCTTGTTGTTATGATTGTTAATATGACTATTGTTATAATTATTGCAGCAAACCTGTATCAAGACACAACGTTAATCGCTTCTCAAGTGAGCCCAGAAGTTGCATGTACAAGCCATGACAAGCCAACATTGCGTTCCACCGTAAGTTTATCATATGTATACGTACTTTCAACAGATATGCACAAGTCAGAAATGAAACGGGCACTCTATGGCACGCAGAATGATACTTGTTGACATTTCATTGCCAAGGGACGTAATACGTGTACGGTAAAATAGGACAAACAGAGATAACTTAGATTTTTACGCGATCTGATAGTACATATGATTATTATTCATAATAGTAATACGTATAGAATATGTACAATATTATCTGGCTTGTTGTTATGATTGTTAATATGACTATTGTTATAATTATTGCAGCAAACCTGTATCAAGACACAACGTTAATCGCTTTTCAAGTGAGCCCAGAAGTTGCATGTACAAGCCATGACAAGCCAACAATGCGTTCCACCGTAAGTTTTTCATATGTATACGCACTTTCAACAGATATGCACACATCAGAAATGAAACGTGCACTCTATGGCACGCAGAATGATACTTGTTGACATTTCATTGCCAAGGGACGTAATACGTGTACGGGAAAATAGGACAAACAGAGATAACTTAGATTTTTACGCGATCTGATAGTACATATGATTATTATTCATAATAGTAATACGTATAGAAAATGTACAATATTATCTGGCTTGTTGTTATGATTGTTAATATGACTATTGTTATAATTATTGCAGCAAACCTGTATCAAGACACAACGTTAATCGCTTTTCAAGTGAGCCCAGAAGTTGCATGTACAAGCCATGACAAGCCAACAATGCGTTCCACCGTAAGTTTTTCATATGTATACGCACTTTCAACAGATATGCACACATCAGAAATGAAACGTGCACTCTATGGCACGCAGAATGATACTTGTTGACATTTCATTGCCAAGGGACGTAATACGTGTACGGGAAAATAGGACAAACAGAGATAACTTAGATTTTTACGCGATCTGATAGTACATATGATTATTATTCATAATAGTAATACGTAAAGAATATGTACAATATTATCTGGCTTGTTGTTATGATTGTTAATATGACTATTGTTATAATTATTGCAGCAAACCTGTATCAAGACACAACGTTAATCGCTTCTCAAGTGAGCCCAGAAGTTGCATGTACAAGCCATGACAAGCCAACATTGCGTTCCACCGTAAGTTTATCATATGTATACGTACTTTCAACAGATATGCACAAGTCAGAAATGAAACGGGCACTCTATGGCACGCAGAATGATACTTGTTGACATTTCATTGCCAAGGGACGTAATACGTGTACGGCAAAATAGGACAAACAGAGATAACTTAGATTTTTACGCGATCTGATAGTACATATGATTATTATTCATAATAGTAATACGTATAGAATATGTACAATATTATCTGGCTTGTTGTTATGATTGTTAATATGACTATTGTTATAATTATTGCAGCAAACCTGTATCAAGACACAACGTTAATCGCTTTTCAAGTGAGCCCAGAAGTTGCATGTACAAGCCATGACAAGCCAACAATGCGTTCCACCGTAAGTTTTTCATATGTATACGCACTTTCAACAGATATGCACACATCAGAAATGAAACGTGCACTCTATGGCACGCAGAATGATACTTGTTGACATTTCATTGCCAAGGGACGTAATACGTGTACGGGAAAATAGGACAAACAGAGATAACTTAGATTTTTACGCGATCTGATAGTACATATGATTATTATTCATAATAGTAATACGTAAAGAATATGTACAATATTATCTGGCTTGTTGTTATGATTGTTAATATGACTATTGTTATAATTATTGCAGCAAACCTGTATCAAGACACAACGTTAATCGCTTCTCAAGTGAGCCCAGAAGTTGCATGTACAAGCCATGACAAGCCAACATTGCGTTCCACCGTAAGTTTATCATATGTATACGTACTTTCAACAGATATGCACAAGTCAGAAATGAAACGGGCACTCTATGGCACGCAGAATGATACTTGTTGACATTTCATTGCCAAGGGACGTAATACGTGTACGGTAAAATAGGACAAACAGAGATAACTTAGATTTTTACGCGATCTGATAGTACATATGATTATTATTCATAATAGTAATACGTATAGAATATGTACAATATTATCTGGCTTGTTGTTATGATTGTTAATATGACTATTGTTATAATTATTGCAGCAAACCTGTATCAAGACACAACGTTAATCGCTTTTCAAGTGAGCCCAGAAGTTGCATGTACAAGCCATGACAAGCCAACAATGCGTTCCACCGTAAGTTTTTCATATGTATACGCACTTTCAACAGATATGCACACATCAGAAATGAAACGTGCACTCTATGGCACGCAGAATGATACTTGTTGACATTTCATTGCCAAGGGACGTAATACGTGTACGGGAAAATAGGACAAACAGAGATAACTTAGATTTTTACGCGATCTGATAGTACATATGATTATTATTCATAATAGTAATACGTAAAGAATATGTACAATATTATCTGGCTTGTTGTTATGATTGTTAATATGACTATTGTTATAATTATTGCAGCAAACCTGTATCAAGACACAACGTTAATCGCTTTTCAAGTGAGCCCAGAAGTTGCATGTACAAGCCATGACAAGCCAACAATGCGTTCCACCGTAAGTTTTTCATATGTATACGCACTTTCAACAGATATGCACACATCAGAAATGAAACGTGCACTCTATGGCACGCAGAATGATACTTGTTGACATTTCATTGCCAAGGGACGTAATACGTGTACGGGAAAATAGGACAAACAGAGATAACTTAGATTTTTACGCGATCTGATAGTACATATGATTATTATTCATAATAGTAATACGTAAAGAATATGTACAATATTATCTGGCTTGTTGTTATGATTGTTAATATGACTATTGTTATAATTATTGCAGCAAACCTGTATCAAGACACAACGTTAATCGCTTCTCAAGTGAGCCCAGAAGTTGCATGTACAAGCCATGACAAGCCAACATTGCGTTCCACCGTAAGTTTATCATATGTATACGTACTTTCAACAGATATGCACAAGTCAGAAATGAAACGGGCACTCTATGGCACGCAGAATGATACTTGTTGACATTTCATTGCCAAGGGACGTAATACGTGTACGGTAAAATAGGACAAACAGAGATAACTTAGATTTTTACGCGATCTGATAGTACATATGATTATTATTCATAATAGTAATACGTATAGAATATGTACAATATTATCTGGCTTGTTGTTATGATTGTTAATATGACTATTGTTATAATTATTGCAGCAAACCTGTATCAAGACACAACGTTAATCGCTTTTCAAGTGAGCCCAGAAGTTGCATGTACAAGCCATGACAAGCCAACAATGCGTTCCACCGTAAGTTTTTCATATGTATACGCACTTTCAACAGATATGCACACATCAGAAATGAAACGTGCACTCTATGGCACGCAGAATGATACTTGTTGACATTTCATTGCCAAGGGACGTAATACGTGTACGGGAAAATAGGACAAACAGAGATAACTTAGATTTTTACGCGATCTGATAGTACATATGATTATTATTCATAATAGTAATACGTATAGAATATGTACAATATTATCTGGCTTGTTGTTATGATTGTTAATATGACTATTGTTATAATTATTGCAGCAAACCTGTATCAAGACACAACGTTAATCGCTTTTCAAGTGAGCCCAGAAGTTGCATGTACAAGCCATGACAAGCCAACAATGCGTTCCACCGTAAGTTTTTCATATGTATACGCACTTTCAACAGATATGCACACATCAGAAATGAAACGTGCACTCTATGGCACGCAGAATGATACTTGTTGACATTTCATTGCCAAGGGACGTAATACGTGTACGGGAAAATAGGACAAACAGAGATAACTTAGATTTTTACGCGATCTGATAGTACATATGATTATTATTCATAATAGTAATACGTAAAGAATATGTACAATATTATCTGGCTTGTTGTTATGATTGTTAATATGACTATTGTTATAATTATTGCAGCAAACCTGTATCAAGACACAACGTTAATCGCTTCTCAAGTGAGCCCAGAAGTTGCATGTACAAGCCATGACAAGCCAACATTGCGTTCCACCGTAAGTTTATCATATGTATACGTACTTTCAACAGATATGCACAAGTCAGAAATGAAACGGGCACTCTATGGCACGCAGAATGATACTTGTTGACATTTCATTGCCAAGGGACGTAATACGTGTACGGCAAAATAGGACAAACAGAGATAACTTAGATTTTTACGCGATCTGATAGTACATATGATTATTATTCATAATAGTAATACGTATAGAATATGTACAATATTATCTGGCTTGTTGTTATGATTGTTAATATGACTATTGTTATAATTATTGCAGCAAACCTGTATCAAGACACAACGTTAATCGCTTTTCAAGTGAGCCCAGAAGTTGCATGTACAAGCCATGACAAGCCAACAATGCGTTCCACCGTAAGTTTTTCATATGTATACGCACTTTCAACAGATATGCACACATCAGAAATGAAACGTGCACTCTATGGCACGCAGAATGATACTTGTTGACATTTCATTGCCAAGGGACGTAATACGTGTACGGGAAAATAGGACAAACAGAGATAACTTAGATTTTTACGCGATCTGATAGTACATATGATTATTATTCATAATAGTAATACGTAAAGAATATGTACAATATTATCTGGCTTGTTGTTATGATTGTTAATATGACTATTGTTATAATTATTGCAGCAAACCTGTATCAAGACACAACGTTAATCGCTTTTCAAGTGAGCCCAGAAGTTGCATGTACAAGCCATGACAAGCCAACAATGCGTTCCACCGTAAGTTTTTCATATGTATACGCACTTTCAACAGATATGCACACATCAGAAATGAAACGTGCACTCTATGCCACGCAGAATGATACTTGTTGACATTTCATTGCCAAGGGACGTAATACGTGTACGGGAAAATAGGACAAACAGAGATAACTTAGATTTTTACGCGATCTGATAGTACATATGATTATTATTCATAATAGTAATACGTAAAGAATATGTACAATATTATCTGGCTTGTTGTTATGATTGTTAATATGACTATTGTTATAATTATTGCAGCAAACCTGTATCAAGACACAACGTTAATCGCTTCTCAAGTGAGCCCAGAAGTTGCATGTACAAGCCATGACAAGCCAACATTGCGTTCCACCGTAAGTTTATCATATGTATACGTACTTTCAACAGATATGCACAAGTCAGAAATGAAACGGGCACTCTATGGCACGCAGAATGATACTTGTTGACATTTCATTGCCAAGGGACGTAATACGTGTACGGTAAAATAGGACAAACAGAGATAACTTAGATTTTTACGCGATCTGATAGTACATATGATTATTATTCATAATAGTAATACGTATAGAATATGTACAATATTATCTGGCTTGTTGTTATGATTGTTAATATGACTATTGTTATAATTATTGCAGCAAACCTGTATCAAGACACAACGTTAATCGCTTTTCAAGTGAGCCCAGAAGTTGCATGTACAAGCCATGACAAGCCAACAATGCGTTCCACCGTAAGTTTTTCATATGTATACGCACTTTCAACAGATATGCACACATCAGAAATGAAACGTGCACTCTATGGCACGCAGAATGATACTTGTTGACATTTCATTGCCAAGGGACGTAATACGTGTACGGGAAAATAGGACAAACAGAGATAACTTAGATTTTTACGCGATCTGATAGTACATATGATTATTATTCATAATAGTAATACGTATAGAATATGTACAATATTATCTGGCTTGTTGTTATGATTGTTAATATGACTATTGTTATAATTATTGCAGCAAACCTGTATCAAGACACAACGTTAATCGCTTTTCAAGTGAGCCCAGAAGTTGCATGTACAAGCCATGACAAGCCAACAATGCGTTCCACCGTAAGTTTTTCATATGTATACGCACTTTCAACAGATATGCACACATCAGAAATGAAACGTGCACTCTATGGCACGCAGAATGATACTTGTTGACATTTCATTGCCAAGGGACGTAATACGTGTACGGGAAAATAGGACAAACAGAGATAACTTAGATTTTTACGCGATCTGATAGTACATATGATTATTATTCATAATAGTAATACGTAAAGAATATGTACAATATTATCTGGCTTGTTGTTATGATTGTTAATATGACTATTGTTATAATTATTGCAGCAAACCTGTATCAAGACACAACGTTAATCGCTTCTCAAGTGAGCCCAGAAGTTGCATGTACAAGCCATGACAAGCCAACATTGCGTTCCACCGTAAGTTTATCATATGTATACGTACTTTCAACAGATATGCACAAGTCAGAAATGAAACGGGCACTCTATGGCACGCAGAATGATACTTGTTGACATTTCATTGCCAAGGGACGTAATACGTGTACGGCAAAATAGGACAAACAGAGATAACTTAGATTTTTACGCGATCTGATAGTACATATGATTATTATTCATAATAGTAATACGTATAGAATATGTACAATATTATCTGGCTTGTTGTTATGATTGTTAATATGACTATTGTTATAATTATTGCAGCAAACCTGTATCAAGACACAACGTTAATCGCTTTTCAAGTGAGCCCAGAAGTTGCATGTACAAGCCATGACAAGCCAACAATGCGTTCCACCGTAAGTTTTTCATATGTATACGCACTTTCAACAGATATGCACACATCAGAAATGAAACGTGCACTCTATGGCACGCAGAATGATACTTGTTGACATTTCATTGCCAAGGGACGTAATACGTGTACGGGAAAATAGGACAAACAGAGATAACTTAGATTTTTACGCGATCTGATAGTACATATGATTATTATTCATAATAGTAATACGTAAAGAATATGTACAATATTATCTGGCTTGTTGTTATGATTGTTAATATGACTATTGTTATAATTATTGCAGCAAACCTGTATCAAGACACAACGTTAATCGCTTCTCAAGTGAGCCCAGAAGTTGCATGTACAAGCCATGACAAGCCAACATTGCGTTCCACCGTAAGTTTATCATATGTATACGTACTTTCAACAGATATGCACAAGTCAGAAATGAAACGGGCACTCTATGGCACGCAGAATGATACTTGTTGACATTTCATTGCCAAGGGACGTAATACGTGTACGGTAAAATAGGACAAACAGAGATAACTTAGATTTTTACGCGATCTGATAGTACATATGATTATTATTCATAATAGTAATACGTATAGAATATGTACAATATTATCTGGCTTGTTGTTATGATTGTTAATATGACTATTGTTATAATTATTGCAGCAAACCTGTATCAAGACACAACGTTAATCGCTTTTCAAGTGAGCCCAGAAGTTGCATGTACAAGCCATGACAAGCCAACAATGCGTTCCACCGTAAGTTTTTCATATGTATACGCACTTTCAACAGATATGCACACATCAGAAATGAAACGTGCACTCTATGGCACGCAGAATGATACTTGTTGACATTTCATTGCCAAGGGACGTAATACGTGTACGGGAAAATAGGACAAACAGAGATAACTTAGATTTTTACGCGATCTGATAGTACATATGATTATTATTCATAATAGTAATACGTATAGAATATGTACAATATTATCTGGCTTGTTGTTATGATTGTTAATATGACTATTGTTATAATTATTGCAGCAAACCTGTATCAAGACACAACGTTAATCGCTTTTCAAGTGAGCCCAGAAGTTGCATGTACAAGCCATGACAAGCCAACAATGCGTTCCACCGTAAGTTTTTCATATGTATACGCACTTTCAACAGATATGCACACATCAGAAATGAAACGTGCACTCTATGGCACGCAGAATGATACTTGTTGACATTTCATTGCCAAGGGACGTAATACGTGTACGGGAAAATAGGACAAACAGAGATAACTTAGATTTTTACGCGATCTGATAGTACATATGATTATTATTCATAATAGTAATACGTAAAGAATATGTACAATATTATCTGGCTTGTTGTTATGATTGTTAATATGACTATTGTTATAATTATTGCAGCAAACCTGTATCAAGACACAACGTTAATCGCTTTTCAAGTGAGCCCAGAAGTTGCATGTACAAGCCATGACAAGCCAACAATGCGTTCCACCGTAAGTTTTTCATATGTATACGCACTTTCAACAGATATGCACACATCAGAAATGAAACGTGCACTCTATGCCACGCAGAATGATACTTGTTGACATTTCATTGCCAAGGGACGTAATACGTGTACGGGAAAATAGGACAAACAGAGATAACTTAGATTTTTACGCGATCTGATAGTACATATGATTATTATTCATAATAGTAATACGTAAAGAATATGTACAATATTATCTGGCTTGTTGTTATGATTGTTAATATGACTATTGTTATAATTATTGCAGCAAACCTGTATCAAGACACAACGTTAATCGCTTCTCAAGTGAGCCCAGAAGTTGCATGTACAAGCCATGACAAGCCAACATTGCGTTCCACCGTAAGTTTATCATATGTATACGTACTTTCAACAGATATGCACAAGTCAGAAATGAAACGGGCACTCTATGGCACGCAGAATGATACTTGTTGACATTTCATTGCCAAGGGACGTAATACGTGTACGGTAAAATAGGACAAACAGAGATAACTTAGATTTTTACGCGATCTGATAGTACATATGATTATTATTCATAATAGTAATACGTATAGAATATGTACAATATTATCTGGCTTGTTGTTATGATTGTTAATATGACTATTGTCTATAATTATTGCAGCAAACCTGTATCAAGACACAACGTTAATCGCTTTTCAAGTGAGCCAGAAGTTGCATGTACAAGCCATGACAAGCCAACAATGCGTTCCACCGTAAGTTTTTCATATGTATACGCACTTTCAACAGATATGCACACATCAGAAATGAAACGTGCACTCTATGGCACGCAGAATGATACTTGTTGACATTTCATTGCCAAGGGACGTAATACGTGTACGGGAAAATAGGACAAACAGAGAAAACTTAGATTTTTACGCGATCTGATAGTACATATGATTATTATTCATAATAGTAATACGTATAGAATATGTACAATATTATCTGGCTTGTTGTTATGATTGTTAATATGACTATTGTTATAATTATTGCAGCAAACCTGTATCAAGACACAACGTTAATCGCTTTTCAAGTGAGCCCAGAAGTTGCATGTACAAGCCATGACAAGCCAACAATGCGTTCCACCGTAAGTTTTTCATATGTATACGCACTTTCAACAGATATGCACACATCAGAAATGAAACGTGCACTCTATGGCACGCAGAATGATACTTGTTGACATTTCATTGCCAAGGGACGTAATACGTGTACGGGAAAATAGGACAAACAGAGATAACTTAGATTTTTACGCGATCTGATAGTACATATGATTATTATTCATAATAGTAATACGTAAAGAATATGTACAATATTATCTGGCTTGTTGTTATGATTGTTAATATGACTATTGTTATAATTATTGCAGCAAACCTGTATCAAGACACAACGTTAATCGCTTCTCAAGTGAGCCCAGAAGTTGCATGTACAAGCCATGACAAGCCAACATTGCGTTCCACCGTAAGTTTATCATATGTATACGTACTTTCAACAGATATGCACAAGTCAGAAATGAAACGGGCACTCTATGGCACGCAGAATGATACTTGTTGACATTTCATTGCCAAGGGACGTAATACGTGTACGGGAAAATAGGACAAACAGAGATAACTTAGATTTTTACGCGATCTGATAGTACATATGATTATTATTCATTATAGTAATACGTATAGAATATGTACAATATTATCTGGCTTGTTGTTATGATTGTTAATATGACTATTGTTATAATTATTGCAGCAAACCTGTATCAAGACACAACGTTAATCGCTTTTCAAGTGAGCCCAGAAGTTGCATGTACAAGCCATGACAAGCCAACAATGCGTTCCACCGTAAGTTTTTCATATGTATACGCACTTTCAACAGATATGCACACATCAGAAATGAAACGTGCACTCTATGGCACGCAGAATGATACTTGTTGACATTTCATTGCCAGGGACGTAATACGTGTACGGGAAAATAGGACAAAAGAGATAACTTAGATTTTTACGCGATCTGATAGTACATATGATTATTATTCATAATAGTAATACGTAAAGAATATGTACAATATTATCTGGCTTGTTGTTATGATTGTTAATATGACTATTGTTATAATTATTGCAGCAAACCTGTATCAAGACACAACGTTAATCGCTTCTCAAGTGAGCCCAGAAGTTGCATGTACAAGCCATGACAAGCCAACATTGCGTTCCACCGTAAGTTTATCATATGTATACGTACTTTCAACAGATATGCACAAGTCAGAAATGAAACGGGCACTCTATGGCACGCAGAATGATACTTGTTGACATTTCATTGCAAGGGACGTAATACGTGTACGGCAAAATAGGACAAACAGAGATATACTTAGATTTTACGCGATCTGATAGTACATATGATTATTATTCATAATAGTAATACGTATAGAATATGTACAAT